>JANAWD010000170.1:0-66996 GCA_027627245.1 Meripilus lineatus | reverse complement strand
CCCCCCTGGCTGGGATCCTTATTTTCAACGACCAGCAGCCCTTGTTCCTCGAATGAAACAGGAGTTCAAGTCAGAAGACATCCCCGAGTGGGACGGGAATGGGAAGACTGCGCTCAATTGGTTCGCTAGCTGTCAGGAATTGGCCTCGACGGGGGGGCTATCTTCCCGATCAAATGGGTAGCTTCATGTGGTTACGACTCAAGGAAGGATCCCCTATCCGCAACTGGTTCCTCATGCAGACTCCACTAGTGAAACAACACATGCGTGCACACTACGTGTACTTCCTGGAAGCCATCAAGAACGATTTCCTGGGCGACCGCTGGCAACACGAGCAGAATATGGAGTACCAAGCACAATACTTCCGCCAAGCCGGTCATAGGAATGAGTCCCCCATGGACTTCGTACAACGCCGCCTCATGTTCAGTAGAATGTTGACTCACGTCCCACAAGGTGGACGGGACGAAGTTTTGGAAGTTGACCAAGAATCACTCCCANTGGACCTGGGAAAACCGATNATTGTGGTTGACACGATCCCTGATACGCCGACACTTCTATCTCGTATTCGAGATCATTCCGACCAACTAGAACTGGTCCACCGTACATCCGTGTCGACCGTTCTGACCAAAGACAATGTTATGCCCTTCTTGAAGGAAGCCCTGGCTGAACTGAACCGAAGGAAAGCTAGCGATGGCAACAGGAGACCTTACTTCCCGACTCGTCATGCCCAATTCATATCGGAGGAGCAGGGGTCTTCCAGGGGGATGGATGACTCGAGTTCACAGATACTTGACACGTTCCCAGGAGGCGACCTCGTGACCTCGGACGAAGCCACGCAAGAGAACCACGAGACGACCATTCAGATGTCAGACGAGCACGTCGCAATACAAGAAGTATACGCAATCACGAAGAAGCGCCAACGGAAGCCTCCCCCAGGGGGATATCCCTTCCCTATGCGCAACGAAGTGAAGAGTGTACTGCGGCCACCACCGTCACCCTGCAAATGTTGTGGCAGTGCGAACCACTGGGACAAAGAATGTCCGTGGTATAATATATGGGAGAAGAAATTCGGGAAGAAGAAGTCAGGCAATGTCGTGGAAAGAGAGGATGCTCAGGTAGAAGATGTATATACTCAGGCGTACGAGGCTCTCTTAATCAATGCTGCTTATTCCTCGTACCTGGAAGAGAGCGTGAAAACTCCCAAACATCTCAACCACGTACAACTCCGTGATTTGAACCTTACCGAAGAGGCGTTCATTATGAATGATCACTGGGTTGGAACGAATCACGCAACAAGTTACTGCGCCTCTATTGAAGAAGTGGAAGATGAAGAGGCGGGATGGAGGTCCGGAGAACCAGCAAAGCAGTTTGTGATCGAGGCAGTAGAGACGGGAACCCATGAGGAAGAACGGAAAGGAGCTTATCACAGTTCTCACCATCTACCGACGGAGGAACTCACTCATGCGGAAAATGGATCTGAGAAGAAGTTCCATACTGATTACTACGATCCATCTAAAGGAAGTGCTTCGAGAGGGAAGGAGGTACGCTGGATGGACCCCAAACGCACCTTCTCCGCCGGACATTCAGCAGTAGGACAGTCCGTAGTATCCGTCAAAGGCAAGCTCAGTGACCGAGGGGAGCAAACAATCGATTTGCGTCTGGATTCTTGCGCAGACATCAGTTTACTATCGGAAGAATACTATCGTAGTCTCAAGAACCCACCACGATTACGCAAAGGACTGAAGTTCTCCCTTTGGCAGCTGACCTCGAAAGACGCATCAATATTGGGATACGTCAAACTACCCATATTCATAACGTCCGAAGATGGGGAGACAATAGGAATGGAAGCAGAAGCCTACGTGGTGCCTGGAATGACGGTGCCGATACTCCTTGGCGAGGACTTTCAGACCACCTATGAATTGACGGTGACGAGAAACATCGCCTTCGGAACAACAGTACATATAGGTACGACCGGAGTGAGCATCAAGGCTACAGGCACGAGAAGGTCGGGAGACCACACGCTCATTCGCAGAAGTGCAAAGTCAATCCATGCGCACTTCGTAAAGGCGAAAACTCACCGGAGAATGAAGGCTCAGCGCCACAAGAAGAAACTGGTAGAAGAAAGAGACAAACGACTTGTAAGGGCTAGCCAGGACGTGAAGATCCCTGCTTTCACGAGCAGGAACATCGAGATACTGGGACAGTTCGAGAAAGAGAAGGAATGGATGGTACAGAGCACCTTACTGCAGGTTGATCCATCACACAATCTTGTCGTCCCCAACACGATTATCAATTCGTCAAACCCTATCATTTCTATCGCAAACACATCAAGCAAGCCCCTAATGGTGAGGAAGGGAGAAGTAGTAGGAATGTTGCTCGATCCCGAAACCGACCTGGACGTACCACAAGACGAGGAACGACTGGGGAAAATGGAGGAAGCCGCTTCACGAACTGCGGCCCTCATAGCTCTCCAGAACAACCTCGCTAACCCTGCTGGAGTAATTCCCGAACGAACCGACGCAGATGAGCTCCCAGACCGCCAAAGGGCATTCCTAGTGGAACCGGATGAGACGACACACCGAGCCTTCATGACGGAGACAGAGGATTACGGGCCAAGACAGCAGCGGTGCCAGAATCGGAGGAGATACCATCGGAGAAATTGGAGGAGATCTTGGATATAGGAGACTTACCAGACGAGTTGAAGCCAAGAGTTTGGTCCATGTTACGCAGAAGAATAAAGGCATTTGGATTCGATGGACGGCTAGGACAGCTAGACATCAAGTGCCGTATCCGGACCAAGGAGGGAGTAGAGCCAATTGCGACCCCCATGTATGGCGCCTCGCCTGCAAAAAGGGAAGTGATAGAGAAGCAGCTCGACACTTGGTTCAGGCAAGACGTCATAGAGGCCTCCCAGAGTCCGTGGAGCGCGCCAGTCGTAATCGTTTACCGTAATGGCAAAGCTTGGTTTTGTGTCGATTATCGGAAACTGAATGCAGCGACGGTGCCAGACGAATTTCCGATTCCCAGACAGAATGAGATATTGGCCGCTCTATCAGGGGCGCAAGTTCTGTCGTCCTTGGATGCGCTAGCAGGATTTACGCAGATCGAAGTCGATCCAAGAGACGTGGAGAAGACGGCTTTTAGAACGCACAAGGGCCTATTTCAATTCAAGCGAATGCCATTCGGACTACGCAACGGACCTGCGATATTCCAGCGAGTAATGCAAAGCATTTTAGCCCCCTTTCTTTGGCTGTTCGCTCTCGTATATATCGACGATATCATTGTGTACTCCAAGACCTACGAAGACCATATCATTCACCTGGATCGATTGTTAGGGGCGATCGAACAAGCCGGCCTCACGCTCTCTCCCAGTAAATGTCATCTATTCTACTCTTCGGTGTTGCTCTTGGGACATAAGGTGTCGAGGTTAGGACTGAGCACCCATGAGGAGAAAGTAAAGGCCATACTGGAGCTACGCCGACCAACCAAAGTCTCGGAGTTGCAGACATTCCTCGGAATGATAGTCTACTTCTCAAGCTTCATCCCATACTACTCGAGTATAGCCGCGCCACTATTCCAACTTCTGCGAAAAGGGGCAATCTGGAAGTGGGGGCAGGAGGAGGAACACGCCTTTCAGGCTGCAAAGAGGGCTCTGCTGAGCGCTCCTGTTCTTGGTCACCCCATGGAAAAGTGTCCATACCGCCTATACACAGACGCATCAGATGAAGCCCTCGGGTGCACCCTGCAACAAATACAGCCCATTGTTATCAAGGATCTGAAAGGGACGAAGGTATACGCTCGTCTACAGAACCTCTACACGTCGCAGGAGAAGTTGCCAAAATTAACTGTGAAACTCTCATCGAAAATCCAAGACTCCCCAGACCCGGGAGTTTGGGGGAGTTCATTCGACGAAACCGTAGTCCATGTCGAACGAGTAATAACCTACTGGTCAAGAACTTTCAAACCAGCGGAGACTAGGTACTCGGCGACAGAAAGGGAGGCTCTGGCGGCGAAAGAAGGACTCGTGAAGTTTCTGCCAATCATAGAAGGGGAAGAAGTAACATTAGTGACGGATCATGCTGCACTACAATGGGCAAAGACGTACGAGAATGCAAACAAAAGACTAGCTGCATGGGGGGCTGTATTCTCGGCCTTTGCTCCCTTCCTAGACATTGTGCATCGTCCAGGACGCGTACATTCCAATGTCGATCCGTTATCAAGGATTCCGAGGGAACCACCGGAGCATACTTCTCCTCGAAACGATAGCGCAAAGAGTTTGGAGCTAGGAGGAATCACTTTGGAAGAACGGGAAAAGGCAGCAGCGAAGGAACCGGCCCCGAGAATGGCACTGACCATAAGGTCATTGGAGGACTGGAGCTCGAAGCTAGTTATGAATGTCGGGCCAACTAGACGATCGAAGCGCTTGGCCAGGAGAAAGGAGAAAGGAGAGGAACGAGGAGAGAAGCAAGCTAAGGAAGACAGGGGGGCACAGGTGAAGCGATCTGCAGAAGAAATGACCGGTCAGTTATGGAAGGACATCCACACAACGCCCAACGTCACGGTACATCTAGACGAAGAAATACTGGAACGCTTCAGACAGGGCTACGCACAGGATGTCTTCCTTCGCAGCTACTGGAAGGAACTCAAGGATACAGGTATCATTGCGAATGATAGCACCTCGAGGTTCTCCATGGATGAAAGAGGTCTCGTATACTTCAGAGACGCAGACTTTCAGGCACGCCTCTGCGTGCCAAAAACGATGCAGACCACAATCTTGCAAGAAGCGCATGAATCGCCCTACGAATCAGCGCACGCGAGCGCAGAAAAGATCTGGCTCACCTTGAATTCGAAGTTCTACTGGCCCCGAATGAAGAAGGACATTATTTCCTTTTGTGCATCTTGCGACATATGCCAGAAGATCAAACATTCGAACTTCAAGAAATTTGGATTTCTGAAGCCACACGCAATACCACAAAATCCGTATGAGTCAGTGTCGCTCGATTTGATCGTGAACCTTCCATGGTCAGAAGAATACAACGCCATTCTGGTCATCGTAGACCGACTCACGAAGCACGCCCAATTCATACCGACTACTACGGGGCTCACCACGGAAGGGTTTGCTACACTCTTCATAAAGCACGTAGCATGCAAGTTTGGACTGCCGACGAACATCGTTTGCGATCGTGACTCCCGTTGGACATCCGAGTTTTGGAGACATGTAGCTAAGAAGATGCACACGAACCTCCTCATCTCCTCCTCACATCACCCTCAACACGACGGACAGACAGAAATAGTAAACAAACTACTTGAGACAATGCTACGAGCATACGTAGCAGGAGAAAGGAAGAATTGGGCTTACTGGGTTCCGATACTCGAACACTCTTACAACAGGAAGGTACATGCTTCCACCGGTTCCAGCCCTTACTTCCTGCTTCTAGGCTACGAACCAAGATCACTCTTGGACTTTCTCAACGGAGGTAACGCAGCGATAGCGAGACATACACAAGGCGAACGGTTCATCGACTCGCTCCGAATGCACCGAGAGAGCGCTCGTAGGGCGATTGCCCAATCCCAAGTCAAGCAAGCGCGCTCTTACAATAAAGGCCGCAAAGCCATGACATTCGAGGTGGGGGACTGGGTGCTGGTCAATCCCCATTCCTTGGAATGGGTAGAAGGCAAAGGAGAAGGAGCGAAGCTCGTCCAGAGGTGGATTGGACCCTTCGAAATACAACAACGCATTGGGGAGGATACTTATCGGCTTCGTCTGGGAGACAATTATCCGGGAAGCCCGGTGTTCAACCTACAACATTTGAAACGCTACGTCAACTCTCCAGCAGAATTCGGCCCGAGAACAATTCTACCCGAGACACGTCTTCTGAAGCCAGCTACCGAAGAGTACGAAGTGGAGAGAATCGTAGGCCATAGGTTTGACAAAGGGAAAAGGTCAATCGTGTACCTGACCAGGTGGAAGGGCTTCGACCCCTCGCACGATTCATGGCTCACCCCGAGGGACTTGAGGAACGCGCCCGACCTGCTCCATGAGTACCGGCGGGGTGCGGGATTATACTGAAGGGGTTTAAATCACCCCAATATTTATTTTCAATTACTTATCCAGAATCATCTCTACACGCGTTGACCGCGTGCAGCCTTTCTTATAACCCTAGCTGGGAGTGCGGACCCACAAAGAGATCCTCTCTCGTATTGCACTATTCGACACGACTACTTTTCCCCATCGCAATCAACCATGCCGAACTCCCTTCAAAGCATTACCATTCCTTCTCGACCCTCCGATATTCAAGAAAACCCCATCGACGAGCTTACATGGATCACCATCGGGGGATCTCTCGAATCCGTTCCCCCCGCCGATTCCACTATCCTTCCAATGGACAGTAACGAGCTTCTATGTTCTCCTCGCTTATACAACTCGTCCAACCCCCACTTCCCTTTCATTCCGGACGCCAGGAGGTACTCGAACCCGGAGCGATTGTCCTGGGTCTTCCAACCTCTGACAGCCCTCTATCCATCGGACTCACAAGAGAATCGACTCGAAGTGTCCCTCGCCAAAACGATCGAGGATCACTTCAAGTCCGTCCGTGCTGTGATCGCAGATTTGTCAGAAGAAGCTGGAACAGATTTGAAGCACTTCGATGACGGTTTCCAAGCGAGGATCTTCACGGATGCGGAGGGACTTGACTCGATTCAACATGAATTGATGAAGGCGAAGCAGACGATGCTCTTGCTCCTAGGTGCAGGGAAATTGGGGTTAGCATTGGCCTCCTCAGAGAAAAGAAGGAGCGTAGTGGAAGCCCATTCTGCATACCTACTCTCCTGGGATTGGACCTTGCCCGTCGTGGGAGCTGTCATGGACTTTGAGACCCCCCGTTCCATGAACCTACCGGTCGACGAGTTTAAGGAACGCAGAGTCCCGATCTACATCCGAATCCGCTCTTCCATCGTCGAAAGAGCACTGGCGTCGAGGCGCGTGGCTCCTGAGGGAGGGTCGGCAGAACCTGGAGAAAACCGTTTGCATAGCTTGCCTACTTCACCCAATCGCGATCACGCGGAGGGCATCACGGAAGAGAACCAAACCCTTCCTCCTCCCCCTACTCAAGCCACTGATCGTGATTCCCTGATCGAGGAGGAGCAGCTCAGCCTTTTGGACGTAGCGGAGAACTTGCTATCCTACTTACCAGAACATGCTCCTTACCCCTCTGGGCCCCCTCCATCGTACTCGTGGTCTCCCCTTATGAAAAACAACTGCTTCGTCGTACTCGAACCACTGACCGAAATCAAGTTGCGGCTCAAAGCAGCGGAGGGACACTACTCGGCGGCGAACCTGCTCACCTATGCTGCCCGGAGGGGAATGCCCTTCCATCTAGTCGTTCCTCTACATCGACTCTCCCGAATGATCCCGTCCGACTTTCCTGAAAGCGAAGGGCGCCCTCCTTACTTAAACCCGTCGTACGTAGATCCTCCGTTGTACCACGACCCGAACCCAGTAAGTGCCTGGGCCGTCTATTGCGTGCGAGTATTGGAAATCCTTGATCACCCACACGCAGTGGGAGCTATTTACGAAGGAGGGGTTCCCTGGCGAGTCGCCGTGCAGTTTGCTGGACCAAGAATTTTGCGCGCCCTGCATGTCCAAGTCTCCACGACGGTCAGCCGGTTCTGTCGAGGACGCTGTACGATCCGAGGTTACCTTGGAGACGAGCTTTCAAGACAAGAATTGCACATCTTACTCGGTGTCCATATTGACAGTCGATCCGGAGCGATCAGATCCTGGTGGCCCAGTCAGGAGTTGTACGAGGAGTGTCTGGGAAAGCGAGGCGAATGGTACCAGGAGGACGAAGAGTGGTTCTCCGAGCGTTACGAGCGCTCTCGAGAGGCGATCCTTTCTGCAGGCCGTTAACGGAGGCGGAGTGGAAGGAGGAACTGGATACTCACCTCGCTCGCGGAGACTATCCCTATACTGACTGGGAAGCCATGGATTGGTGCGCGATCCATTTGCAGGAACGATTCAATGCCGAAGAGGAGAGGTGGCAGATGAGAATGCTCGGAGACTTGGCTTAAAGTCGTGAAGTGGGGGGCTCTGTGGCGGTCCTGCCTCTTTTAGGACTTAACGACTTTAAATTTCATAATTTGTAACCCACGTGACTGGCTCCTTGTCCTCGGAGGACGGGAGCGAAGAATGATATCTCTTTTTACCCCATACGTCGTCTCACTGTCTGAGCGGGATATCGATCCCTGCGTCCGACTAGGTGAGTACGACGCATTAAGAGACATATACATTTATTACTCTATTACGAAGTCGTGATCCACACCGATCTTCGAGATCGACGTGATTAGGTTCGATTCACAATCCTCGGACTTCCCGCGCAGCAGGAAGCCCTTCTCGCGAAGCCCGCACAGCGGGCCACCCCTGTGACTCATCCAACGCCCGCCAGAAGCGACCGTCGGTGTCTCCCCCTTGTGACCTCGAATAGACGTGCGTCACAATTTACTTTGATTATGCTACTGTATTCTATGTTATAAAAACAAACTTATATAGTCATATTGTCCTAACTGTTTTTACTGTCCTAACCCTAACCTCATACAGGCACTTTCTTACATAGCAGCAATGCACTAACATTTCCTAGAAAATTAGAATAGATTTGTAGAAACTAAAACAAATTTATTTAAATTTTTCTAAGGGTATTTTCTGGATAACATTCTAATAATATTAAAAGAAATAGAGTGAAAACATTTATTCATTTTCATGAAAGTCTACTGAATTTTATTAATATTTTTACCTAGCAAAAATTGTAAAAATGTGCAAAAATATGATAACATTTCTTATTGAAGTTTTTTATGGAGATCTTTTTAAGATTTCCAAGATATCTTCTCAATTTTGTTCAAGAGAACATGTAGAATATATATATAGTTTTGAATGTCTCTAACATGTTCCTTGATCAATCAGAAATATTCACAATTTCTTCTGCTTTTCCTTACTTGCAATATAAGAGAGATCTTGATTAGATCTTCAAAATAATTGCAACACATTTTTAAACAGAAAATGCTAAATTTTGCTACAATTTCCCTCAGGAATAAAATGATGTAAACATTTTAGGGAATATGAAAATTTAATCTAAATTTTTTTGGTATATTCCTTTTCATTTCTTTGAAGTGTTATTCATACAATTACTATCAGAAAAATTGAAATGATTTTGTTTCAGTATTCAGCATTTTTCCTGCATTTTTTCCTTGGAAAAATTGGTGTCACTGATGTGGGAGACGAAGGGAATGACAACTGTGGGAAACAATAAGAAGTGTGGGAAAATGTGCGCCGAATTGCCACGTGGGAGAGAAAAGTGGAAAGGCATGATAACCGACCCAGGGTGGCGGGTCGGAAAAGCGTTTCCTTAAAATAATTCTGTATTGAAGAGCGTCAAACAAAGCAAGCCATCCTTGTATATGGCTCACTTGGTCTTCGTCATCCCCGCAACTAGGTCTCGAGGACCCTTGTGATTGAGACCGTGACGTCTCCCTTTGTCCGAGTCGGATCGAGCCTGAGGTCGCGCTGGTATCACTTGAACTTAGGGATACAGAATTGGGAAGGTGTGAATTCTGTGGGTTTGTGGAGGAAAATCTGAGGATTATTCGGATCCTGTAGTAATTCATCTCGCCTGATAGGGCACCCAATGAGGTTCACATGAGTGCAGTCAAAGAAGGATCATCGTCACAGCGGTATCAGCTCGGGGACTTCGGGTCCATGCCTTTGAACATGTCTCCGTCTTTGACCTCACATTTGAAGAGCCAGACTGCCAAATATAAATTACCAGAGTTACTTGAAGCAGCTGATGATCGATGCTTACTATCTGGGCCTGAAACGTCCCTATTCTGTTGTTGTTCCTCTTCAGCCTGAGACAAGGCTCCGACTTTCCTGACAAGTAGACAAAGATCTGAGTTAGAACTTCTTACAAACCCTTTGTCTCGAATATAGATATCACGTTCAACCACTCGAACGATGAGGTAATAGCCGGCTCCATCGTGTACGGGGCTCCGACTATTAATTCCCCATGATGGGCAAGATCAACAAAGACAGGGATTGCCAGAAAGGATACGCGTTTTGGGCTCCTTTCTTGTCAGACAGAAGTCGTCAGCACCCTTCCAGTGTGATGAACAACGAAAACCTGAAACCGTGCTCAGTGTATCGACAGGAACGCGCTATAAATTGATCGCCCTAGACGGTGGTAAACGCATTGAAAGCGATACAGAAAAAACTGGATTTATGGGCGCCCAGAAGCGCATTTGTCGTGTCATATATCCTGTGTTGTCCCGAAACCAACAAATTGCTCAACTATAGCGGAGCGCGTTGCGATGAATGCACCCTGAATGTGGAACTCCCGTAGCAAGCATTGCAGCGGCCAAGTAGACATCATAGATCGACAATCTTAATAGCAATGCGGAGTCTGGAAACCGACAAGGACTAGGAGATGGACCAATATTGACAATCAGCTCAATTTCAGTTTTCCTATATCAACCCCTTCCAATCCATAGGCTCTGAGACAAGCAAGCTGCAATACCCAGAATTTGTGGTGTCGTCATTAAGGGAAAATTGCTCGGGAGATGTGCACTGTGCAGGTACACGCAATTGAATGCTCATTTGCCAACGTTCACTGTGATGAGTCTGTCAACAACAGTTAGCGTATTGGCGATCAATCTGAGTCCACTCGATTACTCGTACGAATCGGAAACCACCCTTCTTCTATCGAACCTACAGAGAAAAAACTGGGGTACCAACGAAATGAGCCCCTGAAATACAGATACTGTACACACTGTCCCATATTTCTGCCGTTTGTCCTTTTATTGTGAAGACTCGTTCAAGAAATCAACCCTATACACCCCCATTTGTCTCGATGACCCTCCTGTAATAAACCAATTGGTTCTTGACGGGGAGATTCGCCCACACATCAGCCGCTTGTCCGGAGATTGACTTCCCATTGGAAGGTTGGCTCGCTCGAGAGTAATATTTTCTGAATTCACTGAGGAAACATCTGTATGCTTTTGGTGTCAAATCGGAGAGGTTATAGCCTTTCAAGACTTCTGCCACAGAAGGAGACGTGGGCACATTTGTAGGCTGGGAGGTGTAGGTGTGGTTGTCATCAATGTCTCGTTTCTTGGAGGGTTGATATACACTGACGTTACCGTCCCCAACAGCTCCGTTACAAGTGCAGATTGAACGGGACGAACTCTCTGGCTGAACTCCGCTATGCAAGGGACAAGCCGTCTGTGCTCCCAATGGGTAAGTTACGGAATTGGTGCGCCCCATGAATGCCGTATGAATGGGCGAGTGGATGGATAGACTTTCGGAAGGGTATCCAACCTTGAGGGTTTGGTTTGTTGTATGCAAGAATGAGGTGGAGAAGAGTTCTGGGAGGAGTCATTCTCAATCAATACCAGGTATTTTATCCTTCAACCCGTCCCTGAGGGTTCAGAGAATCGGGCCCTATTCAGTCGACCAGATAGCACTCGCTGTGCCTGCAGTCAACATATACTGAGAGGTGAGGTAACTTGATCCCTCGTACTTGCACTGCCTTAACGAGGCCACATTTACCTGTATGTACAGGATGACTGCGGGCACGGCCTGTGGCAAATGTCTTGAACCATTCAGCTTGGGCGAAATGAACTGTTCTTCACCTATGGAGGAAATGGAAGTTAATAGAAAGCGGGAAATCAACAGCCACCGTAACCTGAATTCTGGTGGAGTCATGTGGAAACGTGGCCAAATCTGTGCACGGGTACAGCCGTCAGTGTAACGGAACGTACTGTAGGGGTGATTCGAGTGACGAACCGGGGGAGGCTCCTGAGTGGGGCATCGTGGAATGGAAGGTTGTGGGCCACACAGCTAGGATGATATTGCGAATATGCGCCGGATCAGAAATCAGACCCTTATAATACCTTCAATGGGCGGGCAAATAACTGAGGCGGTGTTCTATCCAGAGCTTCCACAATGTCATGCGCAGGAAAAATGAGGCTTGAGATGTCGAATCCTGAGGCTATCGTAGTGAGTCGTACCGAGATGGTGACATAGGTGTCTTCAGTGTCTTGTGAGGATGATGTTGTCCGATCAGATAACTGTTTCCTGTGATTCTGCTATGATGTACAGCGCCACCTGACGTACTTTCCAATTTTCCTCGTTAATCGGGTTTGCCTGATACTTGGACGAGTACATTTGTCCTGTTGCTCCTCGTCTGTTCTGCGAGCTCCGCGCATTCTATGGTACTTCTTTCTCGACGACGTGCGGTGAAGGAGTGCACGCTTTACGCATCCGAGTTTCTGGGCATAAGGAACAGGATTTCCGTATAGATCCTTATTGGGGGGATCCCCTGTATATATGCTCTGACTCGAAGCTGGATAGGGCGTTGGCATATGGGTGTCCGCAGTCACCCGCGCGTTGAAGTCGGTGAGATGGGGAATAGCATGTCAAAAAAGCGCACATGAGCCCCTCCAGGATACCGGTCGTGCTGGTAGCATACCAGCCTCATCCGAGCGAATCCGGCATCGATGAAGGTAGAGGGTGATCCGCAGACATTGTGAATTGCCGGGTCGGATTGTAAACGGTGTCGACAATGTGCGGGAAACGGAAGCACGGATCTTCTTCGTTTTCAGAATGATAATGTATTGGTCGGGGGAGCCGAGTACGCGGAAAGCAACGAGGAATGTTGATAAAGACTGAGTATTTATAGAGTCACGCGGTCTCCTCCAGAGAGCTCTCTTTATTTTCCTGCACGAACAAAGAAACCGGTTCCTCGATCCCGCTGAGGAATTCCGTAGCGACCCTTGATTCGGAGTGGACGACCTCCCTATAGTATGCCATTTGCTCGTCTTCTGTAAGATCTTCCCAACGAACAGATGCTTCAAAGGTGTATGTTTTTTGAATGCGATAATTTCGTCTGGTTTGGTGCCCCGACCCTGGAGATGGCGTACGGGATCGATAGGAGCGCATGATGTCCTCGCGGAATGCGAGAAATGCCTTGGGTTTCAACTTTCGTTTTATCTCCTTTTTGATATCCTCAGATTCGAGGGATTCGAGGGGAGGCTTTTGTTTCAAGAAAGTCTGGTTGTAGAAGGCGTCAACCAAGTAATGGTAGAAAATGTCGAAGACGGCTCACCTGATCCTCCTTATTCCCACCTTCAGATCCAGAGAAACCCTGCGAGCACGAAGGGCTCATTTGAGCAGGTCGTAGTACTACCTGAACTTGGGAACCCCAGCCTGAGACGCTTGAGAAGACGCGGATTTTATAGGGGCCTGAAGGAGAACTCGAGGGTCATTCTGAGCCAGCGTTTGATAATCCCCACATGCGGGTATGTGATGAAGCGAACAGATGTGAGGAAGATGCTTTACCAGATCGAACGCCAAAGTAAGCACTTCCTTTGATCACTCCTTTGGTCCTACCCCTTCCTTGATCCAGGGATCATGAAGAAAAACACTCTCTAATGCGATCTTCTCCGGAGCAGGTTGGGGTTACCGGCTTATTCGAGGGGACTGACGTGCTTTTGTTAGCCCCGTCATGCAAGAGAGACTTCCAGAAAAACCTCTGGCCTCACCCACCAAGAAGACAAAGAGCTCAACCAAACTCTCCTTTGTCTCGAATATTAAACTCAATGCCAGCTCTATTGTGGACGCATTGTGCACGCTGAGACTTATTCTGTCAACTCCACAAACGGGAGAAGATCAGCGAAAGCAACGCTGGAATGAACGCCAAGGGTGAGCAATGTAAAACAACGGTTACAGGGCAAATCACATCTGAATTGAGTATGATACTTACAGGAAAGGTGCTCGTATCAGGTCTCAGGAAAAGAATCACAAAGGTCACCAGAGCAAGCAAGGCCGAGCTCCTTCTTCACAATGCGCGCGGGGAATGCGGATGGACACTGCGCGTCGGTTCTTTGTTAGCGATATCCAAGTCACCAGCGAACCGAACCGCCGCGGCAACTGAAGGAGACTCGATTGCGCAGGTTTCAGGGCCAAGAAATGATAGGAACGCGGGGCAAATCGCCCATCCCAATAAACGCATCAAAGGAGAACGTATTTTCTTGGCGCCCCGAAGCGTATGTGAGTTGCGGTGCTGTTCGAAACTAACGAAATGGTCAACTGTTACGGAGCGCGTTGCGATTTACAAAGCCACTTTACCCTGAATGTAGATCTCCCGCACCGAAGTTTGCAACTGAATCTCACGTTGCGACAACCTAAATGCCAATGAGAAGACCGAGATGACGTGGCTACGATCTGTTCATTAACTCGCTTCAACACCCAGAACCGGACGCACTTCGAAAGATCTGACATACCGCATCTTTGGAACTCCTCCCAATCCCTCGAACGCGCCGCCCTCGTGTCAGGGAATAATCTCGGGTCTTTTCCCTTACCCTCGGGGATCATCTGGCGTGGATATGGGAATACGACCTTGGAGGTTGTGCTCAGGTTGAGAGCCTGGGTATCAAGACCGTGCATTCCTAGAATACAGAACGAGTGCTGCGCGGGATTGTTGGGCACGTCAATCGTGTGAATGGGGTGAAATGCCGGGGTCCATGTCCCTGGACTGAGTGCGTGAGATATGGCAATGAATCTCAATCGACCATTTCACTGAATACTCACCACGAGTCCTGATTAATTACCCTCCCACCTCGCCACGCCCACCTCTAGAAGTCCACATTCGCAGGCGTGATACAATACCAGGTCGAAATGATATCCAGAATATGTCAGCCCAACATCAACGATCCCATCTTCTTCCCATGTCCAATCTCGAGGCCTTGAGGGATCAAAATCACCTTCGCTTTGCATTGACCCGTCACAGTCTCACAAACTCGAGCAAATCTGAATCTGAATCTCCCGAGAACCGCTATATCCGGGTGACGTATCCCAGGTAAGACACCGGGTTTACCGATCCTGCAAATATCCAATAAATGCGTCCCAGATCCTGACCGTGCTGATGGAAGGAAACCCCTTCGAGGACGTCACCGCTTTGACTTTCATTCACTTCACCCCTTTCCTTCCCTTTCCTTCCCTACTAGTCTAGTACTAGATATGACTTCATGTTGATCCCATCCCAGGACGCTAGGACCTAAAGGGAGATTCAGATCCTATATTCAAACCCGAATGAAATAACCCAAACGACCCCAACAACAGGGTATCATTCAAAGCAAAACTTCGCATTCATTCCCGATTTTTGAGATACTAGGGTATCATTAATCATTAATAGTTATGAATTACCACTACCGCTTTCATCTTTTTCCATACTTCGAGGTTCAGCTGGTGAGATAGGAGAGGAGGGAGCTGCCAAGCCCGGCTCGTGCGGCGGTACCGAGCTTGAACTTGAACCCGAGGACGAAGGGAACATCTTGAACGGAGGTCTCGAGATTCCATTTCGATATGTTTGAGAGGATGACGATGAATCCGAATTTCGATTAGACGCAGAGTTTGCAGACGAGGAAGCTATGGCGCGCGCTCGTGTCGTATAAGTTTGAGCCACAAACGCTGCAATGGTCTGTTTGTCATTTTCAACATATAAACGAATACGCAGTATGCATTACGCGAGATTGAGATCCCAGCAAGAAGGATCCAAGATCAAGATCAGCCACATAATAGAGATCTCATAAAGGAAGAGAACCCACGCACCAAAAAAATCAACCCAAACATAAACCTATCCTTCCACTTATCATCCACCCACCCCGTTCTCCCCGTTCCTAGATTCAAAAAATCCGCCCTCTTTCTCTGTCTCGCCTTCCACATCGCCGTCGACAAATTCCTAAACTCATTCCTCTTCCTCTCATCCTCACTCAACTCGCCCGGTGCACCCGAAGCAGAACCAAAGTGATGCAAAGCAGAGGGCTTTCCGCGAAGAACGTCGTAGGCTGCACTTATGGCTTGAAAACGGGCTTGAGCGACGGAGGGTGTGACGGAGTGGTTGATTGGTGAGTCGGGATGGTAGATTCGGACGAGATCGTAGTCTGGGGGTTACGAAATGGATTAATGAAGATCATTGCAATTATGGAATAGATCGGAGAGGCAGAAATGTGCGTCAGTGTACTGCTGGTGGAGTATATTGCAGAGATGTATAGATGAGGAAAAGGGGTATATTAAAATGGAAAGATGGGATGACGGCAACCCATCCTTGAGGGGAATGCAATCCGCGAGAAATGCGAATGAATGAATATAGATATAGGAAAGAACATCCATATGGAAGTATATGAAAAAGCAATCACACTCACAACGAGCTTTCACATCCTCCTTTGTCGCGCTCTTTGGTAAATGAAAAATCTGATGCGGGGTCGGATTTGAATGCAACGGATACGGATACGGATTCCTAGGAACATGTCTCGCAAACGAGCGACACGCATCTCCCACAGGCTTAAGTCGCACTTGTCTTAGAACCCGTATGCATGTCCTAGTCGTTCTCGGTTTACTAGGACCCGCGCTACTGCTACATGTAGTAGACGATACGGGTACCAATCCGGCTGCCGATACCAAACATCGGTACCGCACCGCCAACGACTTCGAACTCGCGAAACACGTCCGCCTAGTAGTGGTATGTAAAGCTACTACTATACTTTGCAGAATCGGGAATAGAGGAGAAGAGAGGTCAGCTGGTGATGGAATTGAATGTATCCTCGGAAGGAGCACATACCTCATTATACCTGTGTACCAGGTGATACTGATTGTTCAGTATGAAACTTATACTGCGATGATCCTGTCGCTGGTATTATGATAGCGTGTTCAGGAGACACACGAGCAAGAGAAGAAGTGAGCAATTCGGAACTTGAAGGAGGTTGTAGTCGCAGAGCAAGTCGGAACGCTCGGCGACAATGGGACATTCGGCTGTGCTCGCCGACCCGGAGGCAATGTTTGTTTTCTTTCTGGTCCCCGGTACCGAACAACCGGCGACGGTCCTGGTGTCCGGCCCTCCGGAATGGAATGTGGCAATTAGCCGCCGAGGCGCCTGGGAAAGCTCGGGAAAGCCGATGGAGAGTCCGGTCATCACACCAAACGTGGTGCATGATGAACAACGGCAAGGGGAATGAAGATCAGAAGTATTGGATTGGAGATGTTGGCGAGAGCAGGGAAGGAATGATGTACAGTACACAGGCTCGGACGGGATGAACTATAAGTTGTTGACCGAGAGGAGGATCCTGAGAGGTATGATTCAGATCTCTTTCCCTTGGATGAGCAACATGAATCTGATACCCTGCGTTGATAGAGCGACTTCTTTGCAATCCGAGAACGTCGGAGTATTAGCGTTTCTTAGCATCCCATGAACAACTAGACATGGTACACCTGTAAGGGTATTGGAATGCTACTCTATGTTAGAACCCGTGGAGACCATCTGACTTGGATTGACGAGCGGCGGTATTATGACGGATGATAGATTCCGAGTGGCCATGGTACATGCAAGACCCGATGTTCATCCGTTTTCCTGGTCTGGCAGCGCTACGTACCACGCAGTGTTGTAGAGGCTTTGATGCATACATCATTGCAAGGGTGCCTCGATGGGAGAAGGGGATTTGGATATGGGAAGAGGACTGTGAGGGTGGCCTGGGCTTGTGAGGGAGAGAATCACAAGGATGTATGCAATTACGGATGAGTCGTAGCTACGGTCATTCAAAGAAGGAGTCTCTACAAGGTTGCCATCATCCACCGTTCGCAGCAAACGTCAACCAGGGCGTTTTTCCATTCCCGATTCACGCAGGATGCCAGGCGTTCGAGGATACGTATACGCACATGAGTGCCCAAGGGGAGGAGCGGAAATACAAAAATCTGAGAAACAAGACCCGAGATCTCTCTTTTGTCCAAGCCTCGCTCTTGTCATCCTCTCTCACTCTAGCAATCTTGCGAGGCGTATAAAACACCCTTAGCCCCTTGCCTCCTCCTCCCATCTGATTCACCCTTTTGTTCTGCCCCAGCCTCTGCTCTATACAGTATCTCCTCCCAGGCTACAAATCTCAGGTTTCATCCTCATCTCGACACAAAACACCTCGCGCTTGCCTCCCTCCCACCTAGACAATTCCCGCTCCACCTGGCCTATTGTCATCCACACAAGATTAAAGAACAGACTTTCCCTCTCAATCTCGTTTTCCCATCACTCACTTCTCCGTCCGTCCGTTCGTGTCGTTGACGTTGACGTCCGTTTCCTTGGGACCAGCTTCTTCGCCTTCATATAACTCGCAGCTTCTTTGTCTTCATCCTCATCTCCCAACCCAACTTTAATCAACCTCACTCTTGTGACACGATCCAGCCATCATGCGCCGCGCTTTCGACATCTACGAACACCCTTCTTTCGCATTCGAAAACCCAACGCGTAAAGAGCAAGCGACGATCTGCGCTGTGGTGGGTGCTGCTGTCGCAGTCGTGTCGACTGTAGCTGCTATTGGTCTCCAGGCCGTATCGAATCCGTAAGTCCCTTCGTCCTCTTGCTTCCATTCACCCATCCACGCGAGATGCGCATACACCCACACGGCGCAAACGCCCCTCCGTTCATTCACCTCCTCATTCCCCTTTACCCCCCTTCTATCGTTTCGCATCCCCACTCTCCCCATCCTATCCTATCCTTTCGAACTTTGTGTATGCGTTCGCGTTGACACATGAAAGCTGACCTACTTCAATCCTTGGTTACTATCAGATTCGCAACGAATGGATTCAACCTCTGAAAATCTAGAATGACAACACCCATTCCCTCGGCGTAGCGCACGCCTTGTTTCTCATTATCCCCGGAGATAGGTAGGTTTCACACTTTTAACGCTACTTCATTTCCTTTTCTTTCTTGTTGCGTTGTCACTATCATTATCCTCGGGACGCTTGACTGACAAGATGTTCTCGACTGCGCTTTGTAGATTTGACTCTTCCACTTTGGCTGCTTGGAATTTCACATGTTTCCCCTCCTCTCCCACATCGTCGCCGTCGCACTTCCCTTGCAAGTCTCAAACGTCCAACCTCGTTATCCTATTATCCTCCCATGATGCATCCCGTTTTTTTCGGTGTACTATCATCGTCTATCTTCAGTCTGCATTCCGATCACCGCCGTCCCTCATCATCTCGACCTTCTCGATGCTCTCGACATTTCCCCACGCGCTTGACTTAAGCCTCAAACCTCAAACCCCCACTCACCCCCTCATCATCATCATCCAGGCCCTCATCATCCTTTTCCGACCTCATACCGTTTCATCTCCCGCGTTTCGCTTTCTTCGGTTGGGCCCTGGCTCTGCTATACAGTATACGAAACCGCTGGTACTATATGCGTGTATGCATGTTGCGTATATGCGTCTATCTAGCAGTGGTACACGACATCACAACAAGTCATGACAATGCCTACGAAACCTTTTTTGACACCTATTTATGCCATTGTTTCCACCTTGAACAGAGTACGCTATCCCATATCTGTACTCCTCTTCTCTACTTCCCTGCACCCGTTGAATTTTGGAACGTCCATCCGTTGCCTACGTCTCCACACCGACGCCCCCACATCCACGCCTACCGCCTACCATACATACGACTCATGCTCATATTGTTTGTGCCTTCCTGCCGCTTTTAACCCCTCTTCTTCTCTTCCGATCAATCACGCTGTATCATACCACCTATTCGTCCTTTCGTTTCGTCTCTGTTCTTTTGATCCTTGGTTCTATCCCTCTCGTGTTTTGGGCATTGTACTCCAACGCTGTGTGTAGTATTCGCAATTCACTCTCATGTCTCTCTCTATTCGTACTTCGTATTCATCAACCCTCAAATTTCATCCCTTTCAACCTTTCGACCTTCGATTTCATTTGCGGGTCTTGTCCTTCCCGCACGCACTATAGGCATACTTACCAAAGTGGACTTGAGAGATATAGAGAGGATACGTGTACAGCTATAGTTTCTGTTTGGAGTACATAATCATCATGAATCTTGAATTGTTATTGTAGGTAGTATTGTCTTCCTTTTGTCTCTTCTTGGTTCCGTTTCTGTGGAATACACTTGATATCGATACACAAACCCTCTCGTGTGATGGTCATGAATGATGTCTCTTCCCCGGTTTCCTCTCAACCCCACATCTCTTCACCCCACGTTGAGGGGGATACACACCGGTGTCCTCAAGTTCGACCCAGCTTCAGCAAACAACGTAATATAATGCTACGTAGTCGAGTCTTGTGATATCCTATGCATCATCTTGTATCACAGATATCCAGCCAGATGCGAACTCTCCAACTGCGACCTCGGAACTTCACCGGAGTCGTATATGCGCAATCATCGTGCATCACGATCATGCACAGTAGTAAGTCCACCTGCTAAGCCTGAATGAACCGTGACGATGATCGGTTGACCCACCATAAAGAGAAGGATTACTAGAAAGAGATGATCGTCTGTGCAAGCTGCTGGCCATGGGTCGCGAAGTTGTAGCGTATTCAGTAGGAATTCGAAGTTCTGATCGTATTCTGGTATTCTGATCTGATGTGTACCTCAATGCGTACAAGTTCGAATTCAAGTTAAGATTGATCATTGGTTGGGCCCCAGACTGGGCGCGTTGTCAGTGACTCGGGATTACAGGAACACTCTGTCTACTGGTGAGGTATATGCTTACTTCCGAGTGCGATCTCGGGTCTTGGCATGTCATTGGTTCCTACGGAGTATCCGGTCATTGGTTTGTATCGTCAATGAGGTTGAGGATTACAGAGCCAATGACGATTCTGACGACCAACGAAATTACCGCTACCCATAAGCACAGTCATCCTCCATGAATCATTAGTATACTCTGGTAATCCATTGGCCCACCGATACATACGGATTTGCCAATACCCACATCGAAACTTCTTCGATTTCGACCAAGAAATCATGTGCGTGAAGTACTTCGCAGTCATGCGAGTGGAAAGAAGTCCGATTCTGAGTGGTCCCATCAGAAACGACTCTGACTGGTTGGGTGGATTTTACTCGGACTCGGCGGGATGCTGGCATGCTGCGTAGCTCGAGAGTTTGAAGACTACTAACTTAGTGCCTGCATGTCGCTACATGCACAATGACTTGAGCTTCTGAACCTTCTGAAACAACCATATAGCAGCAGACTTACTTGAACCTGGGGGTGCTTGAAGGGGTTTTCTTGCCGCTAGTGACTGTCTACGGCGATCTATAAAACATTCCGACATTTTTGCCATTATTGACACTACTGACATTTTTTCTCCCGCGAGTTGGATGGACCTATGATCATGACTGTCCGGAGGTACTCTGTAAGCTGAACATCCTGACAGAGGCCCCGGTACAGTATCAATAGACATAACTTTGCTGCACCCGGGAGGAATCACCTACCTATAGAAAGTCATGAGGGACCACATACGCCGCGGGGTAGAATCTTCGAAACCCTATCTCCCAATCCGACCAATGGGAGAGGAAATCAAGGATACCGTCCAAGGACACTTTTTCGAGGATCTCTAAACCCGAAGCACTGCGGCACTTGCTGCGGTACAAACAATCTTGGATTCGAACCTGTTGAACGTGGATGAGAAGCACCCTGAGGCATCGGAATCGAACTCTGGCTTGGCAGATCGTGAGCTTGGGACGCACCATCATGGTGCAGGCTTCTGTCAAGGGCCGCAAAATCCTGTATACTCATCTGGTCTGACTATGAGATTAACAGTGCGGTCAGTGCTTCTGATGCAGGGATCATCAACGAATAAGACACAATACGTACAATACACTACTGTACAATCAAGTTGAGAACGAGAATTTGACAGTGTTGAAATTCCAAGAGAGCCCTCAATGTTCATCGAGCTTCATCCCGATCACAATACAAAGTATATCATATATTGCTCCTGGCACTTACTGCATCCCGAGCCCGCCGAGTACGTACTGTACGATACCATACTCAACTTCGGGTTTCAGCGACTCGGATTCTACCAAAAACCCCACAAGAATTCACTCTACTCGGGATTCTCCACCCCGGGTTTTGCCAGAACACAATAACTGAACGCATGCTGTATCCTTGCTGTACCCATAAGGTGGAGCCTAAGTATGCCAGTTGTGCATAAGTACGTTATGATTTCAGGGTGAGGTTGATTGGGTTCTTGCGTATTCTATCCGATTCGACTTCTGGAATGTATGGTGCATCCATGAGGCACCCCTCTGACGTTGCCAAGACATGTGCGGTCATGTATCGTACAACCGACTTCTGTATACGTGTACACCTGGATTCTCGAGTGTTTTTCGAGGGTATACGAGAGAGAGCCTTCTTCCCGATCGTGATTTACCAACTGCGAAGCGGAGGTGAGTTCAGAGTAATCATTCGTAAAGAACACACGAACTAGGGTATATACCCTTGTTGGAACCATCCGACCCTTGAAGAGAATCCTCCTCTAGATCATTCCGTTCCCTGGAATCCCTGAACTCCCACAGGTTGGTTTGTCAAGCGGTTTTCAAGGGTGCACACCCTCATGGAAAGCAGAATCGCCAACAGCCCTGGTCACGAAGGCAGGTGCGTCAGTGGCGTTTTTGGTCCTCATCGCAATGCGAACGTACATACTGGGGTTTCCAGAGTCAGGACTCGACGAGTGTGCCCTCCCAAAGCTAGTGGAGTCACTAGATCGCGCATCCAATAGAGGAAGTAAACGAGGTGCGTGGACAATCCGAAATTCCTATGCAAACCCAGGAGAAGGATAACTTGCTGGTCGGCGATATTGAGAGATCGTTGAGGATGGAGAGAACAACTTGCGGTTGGTGGAATGTAGTAGCGTGGAACCCTCAATACATTGGGGGGATTTCAATGAAAGAGGAAATGTAAATGCCGACCATGGAAGGTAGGCGTTACGGTTTTGAAGCGTTTAAGGTGCAGTTGGATTAAGTAAAAGCGAGGGGGAAGAGAGACCTGAGACTGTATGAGAACAAATAACCTGAGAGCAATAACAACTACAGCCCCGACATGGACTTAAGCATCCCTATATATACCAATCCACTTCGCAATCAAAATATCGAGTCGGCGGGTAAAGGAAACGACGGATGGATGAAAGGAGAAAGAAAGCACAAAAAAAAAATCAACGCCAAAGGCCTCCAGACAAAGTAAAAAGCAGAAAACTAGCAGTGGTTTTACGATAAGCCGAGAAATGGCATGGGAGTATGTTTGGGAAATGAGAGACCGTCCGCATGATAGTAGTCCAGCAACAAACAACTATAGCATCTTCCAATGGCGTTAGCGATATGCATGAAAGTTCGTCGTTCGATTCCGAATATCATGAAGCACAAATCTATGAATGTGCAGGAGGCTCCTTTAAACTTTCCACACTCGCCTCCCGATTAACGACATACAAGACATTATGTCGACCACCTCCAAGTCTTTCCATCGCCAGCGTCCTGATCACCTCACTATCCACTGTTGAACTTCGTTTAAGATGCGG
Organism: Meripilus lineatus; assembly: GCA_027627245.1. Classification (NCBI taxonomy): domain Eukaryota; kingdom Fungi; phylum Basidiomycota; class Agaricomycetes; order Polyporales; family Meripilaceae; genus Meripilus; species Meripilus lineatus. The sequence continues at coordinate 43,617 of JANAWD010000170.1, read as the reverse complement.
TCTTTTACCTCCACCCGCTTCAGTGGGAGCCTCCAGCCCACTTGTTCCTTCCTCTTTTCGTTCTCCCTCTCCCAAATCTTCGACACCCTCCGTTAAGGACCCAAAATCGAACGAACTTGAAGGGATCGCGATATCCAATAACGATTTCGCCTCTGAAGGCCGTGAGAACCTACACCGGGGGTAGCAGGCGGAGCAGACGACAAACTCGTCGACGTCGACGGTACGCCCGACGAAACATGCGACGTCGTCCTAACATCAACCCCTTTACCATTCCCACCCCTGACAACACTCATAGCACCTCCTCCAAGACTGACGCTTGCGGCAATCGGAATGGGACCAGGCACCCTACCAGGAATCCCACCATAAGGTCTTCCCTCAGATGCGAACCTTGCCTCCCTACCACCTCCATTCCCAGCATTCACAGCTCCCTGACCACTCCCACCTGAAGTGAGAAGATACCTCCCGAATTCATCATAGTCTTCTTCGAGGTTATGTCCAGTTCCACTACCTGGGACACCATCATTTGATAGATAACGAGGCCACGATTGTCGCATCATAGGTGGACTGGCACCAGGAGGTAGAGCAGCTAACTGCTGCTGTTGGAGTATTCTCGGATCTTGAATACCTCTCTCTCCTTGGGCCTGGGATTGAGGTTGTGAGGGCGGGGGCTGAGAAGACGTCGACACTTGAGGCTGTGGTGGCCTTTGCATCGGTGATGGTTGAGGTGTTTGGTACGGCGGTGGGGGCTGAGTAGGGAACGGGCGTGGAGAGGGCTGCTGAGATGGTTGGGTGGCAGGTGGTAATTGGGGAGAAGCTTGCGTAGTCTGGGGTGCTAAAGACGATGCTCCAGACAGCCTTGAGGGTGAGAGTCGTGAGGAAGAAGATGGATGATTGGATCTAGGAACTAATCCAGACGAAGCGGAGGGAGGGCCACTCGAAGTCACCGGGAACGTAGGTGAAGGTGTCACTCGCAAACCAGGTGTCGTAGTCGACGAAGACGAAGAAGCGGCGGCATTCAGGGCGCCAGGATTCATGCTCATCGATGTCCTCGAAGCCGGTCTGGTCGATTGAGAAAACGACTGCGAGTGTGAATGAAATGAAGCCGTTTGTGAGGGCGTTGGAGAACGTTTCCGCAAATGTACAGCTTGTTCCACAGGTACAGAAAGACCCATAGTCGCGTTCGAACTACCGCTCATTCTGCGATTACCTGCCGAAGGAGCGATGTTGGCCATAGCTGTCATCACTACGGGACTTTGACGACCAATATTCGCGTTAACGATTGTTGGAGTTGAGCCTGACCGGGAATGAGGCGAGGGTGGAGGGGGTGATCCACCGCGGGACGGATGAGAGCTCGCTCTCCCAACTAGACCATAATGATATGGCTTCGGCTCTGGCTCGTCGAATGCTGCATTTATCGGAGGCTCGGGTGAGTATGAGTAGGGTATGTCCTCATCCATCCCAGAGGAGAAACGGAAAATGGCGTCGCGTTTCTTCCTAATGAAGATTCAAAACGCGTCAGGCGTATGTTTTGTGCATATAGAAGGAGTATTTGCGCACCAGCATAGCCAACATAATCCCACCAACCCAAGCAAACCAAAGAATCCACCAAGAGCTCCGCCAAGGACAGGTCCTAGGATGTCTCCGACTTTCTGATTATCTGACGCAGCTGATGTGTTTGTCCCACCTGCGGTATTAGACCGACTAGGGACTAGTATTGACGTAGGGGGATGCGTAGAGGTGATTACGACCGATGTCCACACGACATTGCCGTCAGGTAAGGTAGAAGAAAACGCGGACGTATATACATCTGGAATGGGTGTAACGACTGTTGGAACGAGCGGTGTGCTTGAGGACGACGAAGGGCCCTGATCCTGTGGCGGTGGGGGAACACTTGTAGGAGGAGGTGGAGGTGGAGTTACTGGAGGCGATGGAGGAGACGGAGGGTCGGACGGACACGGTGCGAAAAGTGTAAGTGTGGGGACTTCTGTTGTCACCGGGAAGGTAACAACGACGGGAACTTGAATGACACTTTCACCACCATCTGTGAAAACAACAAGATTAGATGAGAAATAAATCCACTAAGGCTCAAGGGTGGAGAATAGGGTATTCAGACCGCTCTGCTGGAAGAGAGGCGACGAGATCGAAGTGCAACACAACGTCGGCGGAAGTTGGCCGACACACGTTCCTGCAGTTCTCGAAGATGATCAACACGCTTCCAACAGCTTTCTATCAACCCTAGTCTACCCTGCAGCTCTCCATGCATTGCGAGATAGAAATAACGATAAAAACACGCACCGTCGATCGTGCTCACCACCGTTACAGGAACTTGCACACAATCACCTCCTCCCAATCCACCACCAACGACGGCCGAACATGTTGTAGAGATGATAGTAGTGACAAGGGGTGGGATGGTCGTTATACTTTCAGAAAATGTTGCACTCTGTCCAGTTGTGATGACTGTGCTGTACAGCGTCTCTGTCGGAATTGGGACGCATGCCATTCACCAGCTTTCGGAGTCGTTGGTCTTGCCAGAATTACGGTTGTGGATACCAAGCGTTGAAGGGAGAGTTTATTCTGAAAGGAAATGGCCAGGACGGTAAGGGTAAAGAAGTCGGGAATAGTGGGACTAAGGGTGGATCATTTGGATTTGAGAATGAGATTGGATGATGGGGACAAACTTGGCCTTGTTGTGGGCGGAAATTTTGGTGTGCCGTTCACGGCGTTGTGTCGCCTCGTGTATTTATCATTCCTCGCAAAACCGAGATACACCGTGATCAACGTGTAGATCGACCAGAACGATATACGGGACGGTGTATAACATCAGGGGGCACGACGCTGAGCAAAGTGGGTGTTAGAGTTTAAGGTGGAATTTGACAAGCTCAGGCGAGGATAAAGCTCGGGCTCATCTCTTCCTTCGACTTCCACGTCCATCTCCATCACCGTCGTCAACGCCATCCGTTCAGGGTCAAACGTCGGCCAACCAATACGCGGTCATCGTCTCGAAAACACCCACGGTCGGTTCAAATATGTGGTCAGTACTTGACCTTGTTGTCAATGCATTGGCCGCTCCAGGGTCTGCCATCATTCACTCTTCCCCCACACAGATCCTGGGGCGGACAGTGTATCTACTCCGCTATTTGATCACTATCGCCGATACATGTTGATCCTTCCAGCAAGCATATATTGAATGCACAGGTTGCCATCAGAGCACCTTGTTGCAAGCAATGGTTTGACTGTTCAGAATGCCATGCCGAGACCCAAGACCATCGTCTTCGAAAGACCACGGAGATGGCGTTCATGTGTAAGAAGTGCAAAAAAGCATTCAGGAAGGATATGGAAAACTATGAGGAGAGTGATGAGTATTGTCCTCATTGCGATAATCACTATGTACGTCAGCCATTGTGCGCATTAACAGATGAGAGCGTTCTGAAGAGATTTCTGGTTAGGTGATAGAAGCAAAGACACCTCAGGCAGCCATTGGTGTTGAAGGAGACGACCCTCGCATAAATTCAAAGTACGGTCTTCGCTACTGTTTATCTCCTCTTGCCGATCTTCTCGTCCCTTATTGTTGTCAGGTTGCTCAAGGACGAACGTCTCAAGGAGGATCCAACGCGCTCTATCTTCAACCAGGATGTGACAGAACGTCTAGGCTGATAGATGATCTTCTACGATGAATGCCTTTAGAGCGTCGTTTGGTCTGTGGTCTTGGTCATATTGTCCCTCTGCTCATCGTATGTGTACCTATAGCATACCATGCCTCATTTTTCGGACCCCCTTGATATCCTGGTGCGATATCTGGTGTTAAATTGCATCGCTTATTCTCACCGATCCTCGGGGCCAAGAGTCTGTCCGAGTCCCTATCATCATATATATCCTCATTGCAAAGACACCTGTCCTTGCCTTGGGTCTTGTTGATTCGAGTCAATACAATGGAACAGGTCCAGCCAGCGCCTCAAAGTTCTTCTGTCCCGAAAGGGCTCTACCAGCTCTCTTGCGTACCCAGGGTCCAATTAGAAGAGTGATGCTAACCCACAGAAATCATCGTTTCTATCTTCTCAGGCCCGAACTTAACCCTATTCATGTCAAGAGGGAATGCTGAAAGCTGAGCACCATCGTCCTTAGTGAGCCCGGCTTTGAAGGTTCCAATCAGCTGGTTAAGTGAGGACTCTCACATCGTAAGCAACCGTGTCTTTCCACTATCCGTTTACGGGTCATTCCTCATTATTTCCATTGGCTAGCCATCTCCAGTCGTTCTCCAGACTGTCTATCTTCCGTCCACTGCGTCGCTCGCAACAATCAGGTATCATTCACCTCGTTCTATATTTTCTGACGAACTGTTCAACAATGTCGTCGGCGTCAGTCGGACATGGGCCTTCGGGATGTTACGGATAAATCCACCAATGGTGTCCTTCATCCCTGAGTATCACGAGAAAATCAGACCTGACAAACACGACCCCGGGGTCACAAGGGTGTACATGGCTTCTGTTGACTCACTCACCCGTACATGAGGACTACATGAACCAAATACACACTCTAGTTGGATTGACAACACCCTCTTGAAAGAATATCGAAAGGGTCTAGTCCACGATCAACGGGTGATTGGCTTTGATCGCTCTCGAATCTTTCCTCCGTTTCGGGTCCCACAGAAAAACCGGCTCCAACTTCGCGATGACAAAGACCATCCTCGACGGTCCTAGGACGGTATTACTGGGTAAAGGCCGCTCCCATCCGAGTAGGTAGTTGTCATCTTCCTCCATACTTGTCCGAGAATGACGTCGTTTTGTAGGGCCTCGGATCCGGAGGAACGTTCGAATACATTCGAACGAGCCCTTTGTGGTCTATACGATGTGAACATCCTTTATGCCGCCGTTCGATGATCCAAACTTGGTACATAGCAACAGTATTTCTCACAGAGGACCAAGGGCGGTTTGATACATCGTCTTACACAATAAACAGCGAGAATGTCCGACGAGTTGGGTTCCCTATTTTCTATAAATTGTGACTTTATGAGACTCTTGATGACTCGTCACTTAATCTGACGAATCCCCTTCCCCCAAAGGTCGAAGACAGTCCCCTTCTTCACCTCCGCCAGAGCAACTCCCAAACCATGGGCAACGAAGCATTGAACCTCAACCCACCCAACGCTGATCTCCACATCAGCACCCATGGTTCCAATTGGCTCTGGGCTGCTTTCTCTGTGTTCGGTCTCTCCTTATTGATCACGATTTTCCTCGACCTAAGGGTATGTGTCATTTGATCTTCGGCACACTCTTGGTGACTGACGTTGTCATTGAAACCCAGAGACCGAAAGGAACTCGCCTTTTCCACCAAATCGCGGTCATCATCCTCACCACAGCAAGCTTGTCCTACTTCTCGATGGCCTCAGACCTCGGCGCTACTCCAGTCGGTGTCGAGTTCCGAGGGAATGGAGGTGATCCCACTCGTCAAATCTGGGTAAGATCATAGGATCCCCTTGACACTGAACTTGACTGTAATGTGCTAATTCCGTCCTCTTCTTAGTTTGTCCGATACATTCAGTGGTTCATCACGTTCCCACTTCTCCTCCTGGAAGTCCTCCTGACCACTGGTCTCTACCTCTCCGACATTCTCACGACTCTCTTTATGGCCATCGTCCTGGTCGTCTCGGGTCTCATTGGTGCTCTAATTCCAAGCACATATAAATGGGGATTTTTCACTTTCGGGGCAGTGGCTCTCCTGTACATTTGGTATGTGTTTCTTGTCTCATCACACACCAGAATGGTCTGACTAATCGCAACCATGACAAAGGTATGCTCTTCTTGTGCACGGCCGCTCAACCACCTTCCCCTCGGACGGGTCCTTCCGAGTCTCATACACCATTGCGGCAGGTTGGATCTCATTCATGCTCATCACATATCCCATATGCTGGGCACTCTCCGAGGGCGGTAATGTCATCTCACCGACATCCGAGATGATCTGGTATGGTATCCTCGATATCCTTACCGGCCCCTTCTTCCTTTTCATTTTCCTCTGGCAAATAAGCTATGTGGATTACTCGGTATTCGAGTTGAGGTCTGGGAAGTTCACAGCGAAGGATGAGCCTACTGGTGCTGCTGCTAAGGCCGCCGAGGCAGGTGTTGATGTCTGAAGGTGACGTGTGTTGGAAGTATTTATGAGAATGCGGTGTGTACGAAAAGGTTTACGCTCTTGAACGACTCTTAGTGAAGAAATTTACAAATTCCCTTCACATCTTTCATGTTCTTTACTATCTGACACGACCTTCTTTCAGTGATCAGTTATGCCCTTATGTTTGTACAACAGTCCATTTTGCGCGAGTAACTCTTTGTTGTCTACTTCACCAAGCTTACAATCCTAATACTTTACCCTTCGTTCTACTTTTACCATTCCTGGCGGGCACATGGGCTCCCCTTACCCCTGGCGCGTAACATCATGGTATTGTACGGGGGAGCTCGGCTGCGGGAGTTGAACATGGTTTGATTTTGATTGGTTTCACCGACGACCCCCCTGTTCCTGAACCCAATCCCCTCGCACCTTGGTCTTCACCAACTTTACTGGTATGATAACCGATGAAATACCACCATCATCTCAGCAAGACCCATCACCAGAGTCTTGACCACACTGCGTCAAAAGCTAGTGGCAGGTGACCGCTGCCAGTGCTACTGCCAACCCAAGACTACAGGCTCCAGTGTCTGAACATCCCATCATTGATCTTTCATCATTCTGACATCCGCTGTCCGCGATATCTGTCCGGACCATCCACGACCCAAATTCTTCATGGGGGTTCTTAGGAACATGTGGGCAAATCTTAGTAGTAATACTGGCGCCACGCCATCAAAGTATTATACACTATGCTGTGCCCAAATGATCCCACTCTCCGAAATGAAACTCATGATTTCGACATCGACAAGGTGCAGTTTTCCAGACATCCGACAATGGTTACAATATAATACAGTATTGTCTCTCGTTGGGTTTATCGGGCGCCGGAAATCGGCCTCGACGGCCCACGCTCTGAGACATTGCAGTGAGGCTTGTCACCGGAAATCACTTATCCTCGAGTTTAAAAGGTTACACTTCCGATGTATCGAACACACGTTTCCGAAAGGTTGGCTTATCAATATAGTGAGCTCAAACATTGAAGTGAAACCCCCCGGGAACAAGACAAACGAGGACAAACGCGCACAGTTCGACCCCTTTGGTCCTGTACTATACTAAACGACAGTTGAGACTAGGACAGCCCTCGATCCTTGTGCTCCCTCCCCGACTTGCCCTGCCTGATGCTGCCTCCAATTGAATCCTGATAGTTTCATTTCGGAATTCGAAAACGTCTCAGTCCACCATGTCAGTCCCGTCCGGTCATAGTAAGCTCTGGCCCTCTGAGACATCCATATCCTCCTGCCGAGAGAGTCAAGCACCCAAGATCTACTCTATGTACCTAAATGATTGCAACGATTGATGGAAACACGTTGCCCACCCATCATTGTGACATTGGCTGATCCCGCGTCCACCTCACTTAATGTACTTTCCGTTACGTTTTACTTCTCCAGTCGAGATCGGGAAATTGGAGGTCTGGTTGATGAGACCGATGGTCTCGGGATACCTGCTATCACCGGGAATCAGTCGTGAATCCCCCTCCAGCAAGAGGATTCCCGAACCTGGAGATCACTCATACAAAAGAGGAAGATTGGGGGTTTATATGAAGGTCTCGCTCCTCGTGCATGCAGACGCACCATGTGAAAACACGCAAAAGGGTCAAAAAATGGTTGATGCATTGATGTATACCTGGATCACATCACAAGGAACACAACATAATCCCTCCTTTCCAATATACTCCAGTGTCATCAGGAGAGGACTTGAGGGTCTTTCGGGATCTTCGAAATGGAGTAGCAAGGATGTTGTTTTCCGGGATGCGTAACATGGATCTCGGACCTGGGTTCTCCCCAAAGTCCCCAAGTGCAGTTTGAATCGTCAGAACTGATGGACGCGACAATCCGGATCCGAGGAGTGGGTCCATGTATTGTCAAGGAACATCCCCATCATCGGAATGTCTCCACAGGGACTGGGATTGCCGACGGTTCGCTGCGCAAGAGCATGTGGAGAACCCGGACGCGCAAAGCGTCAGTTTCGAAAAGGACAACCGCAATTCAGGATAGTTCAGAAAGCGAACATTCAATTAATTCATCATTTTCTACGGAATACCAAAGACCTGAAGAAAGGGGGATGAGAAAGAAGATAACAAAAACCATGAAGAAGACTGACTGAGGCGACCGGACTTGGTTGGAAGGAGGCAAAACATTGTTGAATGAGATGATGATGGTCGTACACGGTTGAAAGTATATAAGATATGGTGATGATGCAACAACGACAAAAAAAATCTGCTTGCGGAGTTGAGAACAAAAAGGAAATGAAAGAAACCAGGCAACGATAACGACGATGATGTTTCGTTTCGTGTGTGCGTGTGGACCGCGACAAGGGAAAATGACCATGCGGGGGTTCGCTCAACTGGTGAGAGGTTGGAAAGTGTATTTAGGGTGAAGTGTTGATGCAGGGATGAAGGGTAATCACTTGTAAGAAGAGAAGTCGGGGGATAGTGATGGCGATAATGAAAACAGATGTTGGTTGGTGGTACAGGCAAGATCCTTCTCCTTGGAATAACGAACAGGGTATGCGAGCAAGAGATATAAAGGACCAGATAAATGAAGGGAAACTTTGAGCAAAAACATTAGAGGAGATGAGGCGGAGGAGCTCTTGGTTTGGGTGTTGGATGGTCCATAAGATCTAAAAATAATTTCGCCAAAAAACATAAGCGAAAACATATCAGCGAGGTAGATTCGACAAAAGGGGATGAGAAAAAAAAATGAGTGATCCAAATCAAAATGGACGTCAAAATCCCAGAAAGCGTGTGACCAGAGACGATATAAACGAGAATGGGATCAACAGGCCCGGATGACGTACCAATGGGTGACGTGAAGTTATGCACCAGAGGATTGAGTGACCCAGTCCTCAAATCATGTCTCGCAAGGTTCTGCTCTGTCAAACGCAACACTGTCACACCTCCCTCAATAGTTCCACCCGCGTCAGCCCTTCTATTGGGCGAGAAGGTCATCACGGTCTTCGATTTCCCGTCTTCGTTTTTGTTCTTATTCTTGTTATGCCTGTCTTCTCGCTTGCGTTCTGTCGCTGTGGGAGGCACAAGTTGCGCTTCCAAATCGTTGGGTGCCGATTTGATCGGGATTGGCGAGGGCGAGTCGAAGTCTCTATGTCCCATCGAACTCGTCGCATCGTGCGTTCCTCGATAGTCGCTCAAGGATGTCATCTTGACCCCTCCGGAGACAACGTCGAATCCGTCGGAGAGTTGGGTAGTGCGATACGTGTTGAGTTGTTGGAGTGAGTGTTTGTTATCCCTGGATGCGTCTTTTGCGGCGATTTCGCTGGCGATGGAACGGGGGAAGAAAATCTAAGACAACAACAGAAGAAGAGGCGATCAGATGGTCGTCGTCGGGCGAGATACCAAAAAAGATGTTGCGGCGGGATGAGATGACGTACAACGAGTGTGATACCAGAAGAAATGACGCATCCCATCCCTGCAACGATGGCCAATAACTCTGTCCAGAATCTGTAATGAAATCGAAGGCGAAACAATACTCGTGATCAGTACAATCTGAATCGAATCAATCCAGGATAAGACGGGCTTAACTCGCTGGAGTTGATATGGTGGTGAGGGCGGACTCCATCAATGCCAAGGATGAGCAACGGGACAGTGAAAAGAAAACGAAAAACGACCCGTATGGCCTATAAAGAAAATTGACGAATAACGCCACAATTAGCAAATACTTTTGGTACTCGGTGAATTATAACACAGCACAAGGCCGTAAGAAGAGTAAAAGAAGAAAGGCAAAATAACATACGTTTAATTCGTAAAACGTTGTAAGCCGGACGATTGTATTCATATCCACGCCTTCCTTCCGCTGGATGGGCGGGGATCAAGTCAGTTCCACCTGCATTGATCTCTGGGCAAAGGGTGGAACACCCGGCCGGACATACCAAACTTCTCAAGAACTTCGGGAAGGTCCAACTATGGGTGTTCGGGCGGTTGTCAGCTGCGGGTCGCCGGATGTCATCCACCGATGACAAGAGTCAAAGAAAAACTCACAGGATTGGCGTGAACCACAAGGTCAATGATAGATCCCCGAGGCTACCCGCTAAGAAAGAGTACGCTTCGCACTGTCATCGAAAATGTTCGGATCATGTTAGCCCATCGCATTGTATTTCTTGCTTGAAGACGGATGGGGATGTGAGGCGGGATCATCTCACCTTGAGAGGATCAGAGCGGGTCAAGATGGTGACGAGGGGCATGTAGATAATTGCCGTGACAGATCCGATTATCCACGTCTTGAAGTACAAGCTTCGGAACCAGTTTTGTTGGATGGACCCTGCGTTGACCAGGAAGAGCCAGAAACAGAGTTCTGAGGGTAGGGTCCGAGATGGCCATCACGGAATGAAAAATGAAAGAAAACGATCCCTTCAGCGCCCGAATAGCAGAACAAGGGAAGATGTGTTCTCTCACCTTCCAGATGGGTTACCCTTGTTGGGAGCGAACCGATATCACGATATATCCAAAGGAGTTGTGAGGGAACCACTCACATTGAAAGACCCCATCCTATTGCGAACACTAGTTGAAATGGAAAGATGACATCGCCATAATGCGACGGCCAGAGTTGGTACGGCGTCGGAATGACTGTAGATGCGAGTGATGTGTGAACCAGAGTATACGTGCGGCATGATGAATACTTACTTCCCAGACCTGGTACGATGCTGTACCCCACTTTATACTTGATAACGGCAAAACCCATGGCATATACCATGATGCACGGTATTGTCAACAGGTAGGTGTACTGTGTGGCGAATGTCCGATGAGGGGTGTGGCAACATAGCTGAATGGAAGAGACTATCTAACCGTCATGATACGCTTGAATGCGCCAGAGTATGGACCATGATTCCATCTAGAAACGGTTCCGTTAGATTGCGCCTCGGAGATTGAGGATGGCACTGAGGCACATACTTAAGACACTTGAAGTGGTCGTAGTTCCATAGGTGAAAGACGAGAAATGCGCCTAGCTGTGTGTTGTTTTTCCCAGTCAGATGGAGCACAGGGCACGCCGAGAGAAGTGGAACCGGCAGAAGAGAGCGAGAGGTTGAGCTTACTCACAAGACATGAGAGAATGGACCAAGTGATGTATACAGGTGGTGAGGCGTGGGGCATCCGGGGCGCAGAGAATTAAGATATGATGATGAGGGGAAGTAGAGTATGGTAGAGTAAGATGGTCGAGCCGGCGAAGGAAGAAAAGAGGACAAGAACATGGCGGGGAGAGGGTATATGAATAGAGCAGACCTGATGAGAAAAGGGCATCAATCTGAGATTTCGAACCGCGTGCAACCAAGCACGATTGATGGGAAGCTTGCGCTCGGACGTTCTACATGCGGCTCCATTCCATCCAAGGAAAAATAACAGAGCTAGATGTATTTGCTCAGCAACATCACCTCACGTATATAGAAAACCTCGATGGAGCAAAAAAATTGTGATACACTTACCCAGCTTATACCGCAATATCGGCGTTTTGACGGTTCATTGGGTCCGAGGAGAAGTGCGCATAGGAGATGCAACGGCAACGCAGTTCGCAACCCTTGGTGTGCTTGGATGCTGATGATCGACTGTTTCGTCGACGAGGCAGACCAAGCCGGCGTCGTCGTCGAGCAGAGCCTCTTGAGAGGGGTGATGCGATCCTGGCACACCGAGACCCGACGCGCAATGTAGGCAAGGGGTTTGATACAGTACGAGTGATTGGACTATATCTCCACAAAGCGATCAACACAAGAGTGGCGGAGGGCTGGAGGTATCCAGGACCACCGGCCGTCTCATATCCACCATGAGACAAGTTGTGAGTCGGCCGTGGAATCCAGGTGTGAAGACTCTAGGTGCTCTAGCAGGACGATGTGAAATCCCATCAGTCATGAGGATACTCGCGTCAAAATGTCAGCAAATCCCCATGTCTGCATATCTGTTCGGCGTATCCTCTCCAAGAGAGAAGTTGATGCACTCCACAAGTAAATCGTCGAAGACTCGGAGGAAACGAAACTGGGAGTGATTTGCATGCTGTGTAGTCGCTGGCCAACGTTGCGAGTGGCGACTGCTCCAATGTTAACGGCACAGCGTACGGCGATTGCCGCTCGTCCCTTGTACTGCACCACCATCGATGGCTCTTTCTCTGCCGACCGAAGACGACAAAGAAGATCTCCTCCTCTCCTGCCGCTATGGCGATACAGAGGATGTTAAACTCTTCGTGGACAGATTTGGACCCGACCCCCTCAACGAGGTACGAGACGACAGCGGTAACTCCGTATTACACATGGCGTGCGGAAATGGACACCTAGGTAACTCTCTCTTTCTCATGTCCTCTTCTTCGACCTAAATCGCGCAAGACATTCTCCAGAAACAATAGATTACCTCCTCTCCGTAGTATCGCCAACCCTCTTATCCGCTCAAAACAATGCACGCTCAACACCACTTCATTGGGCCGCTTTGAATTCACATTTACCCGTAGTACAAAGACTCGTCCAATTCCCCAACGGTCCTGGAAAGGATCTGATAGATATAAAGAATGCGAGCGGTCGCACACCCTTGGGCGAGGCTGAGAACGTGGGGTGGGATGAGGGCGCAAAATGGTTAGTTCAGGTTATGAACCTGGATGATGGAGACAAGGAGGAGAAACAGGCGGACGAGGGAGTGGAGGTGGGCCCGGAGGATATTGAGGTTGAGATCCAGGATGCCGAGGGAAAGGTCGCTCGAATGAAAATCTCCCCGCAAGGCTCAGATCCTTCAAAATCCTCATAGCATGAGGACGGTACGTCCTCCATCCTGTTTGACCGGGCCATATTTTCATTTCATCCCTCACAGATCTACATCTATCGTTTTTCATTAAGATTAAAACTTGTAGATCCACCCTTTCATTTGTTTGAACACAAATCAAAATGCGATATTGCACTCACTCCGTTTTTGCGACCGTTCAAAACATTCAATAAAAATGCAGCCCGAATGAGACATGTCATATCACGCAAATTGTTATGGCAAAACATAGATGAATTGAACTTTCAAAACCGTTATAGCAGTACAAGCAAAGCGTACATAAAAGTATCAAAAAGGGCATCCATCAGACAAACACTCAACCCGCTGGCTGACTTCACCCGAACCGAAAAAATCAGTCCGAAAGCAAAATCAACCAAACTTCCTCGAAACCCACGATTTCGAAAAATCGCGAGCCATGTTCTCTGTCGAACGGGCGAGTGCGAATCTCATCGACTGGATGTGAAGAATGTGGCATGTGTAAACATGCGAGACTCGAGTTAGAAACTATAAAATAGATCCTAGCTGAGTATGTTCTAAGGAAACAACAATGGTTGGGGGACGGTTTATATAGGGCGGCGGAAGCGCCCATTTAGGGCAGGTGTCGTGGTGACGGGGTCCGTGCGGCGGGATTCCGACTTGGAGTCGGGATTCGATAGGAGAGCTTTCGGCGGGGGCGAGAGTGACAATGAGAAGAATCGAACCATGACGTTTACACGGGTTATCGGTTGCCATTGCGAGGATCACCTCTCCCAGGGTTTGTTGGTTGCAAGGGGCGTCATTGGATATCTCGACGACATCGCCTGTGTGCAATCCGTCTCATCTCACTTCTGGCGCATCACAATATCGTTTAATGAACAGCTAAGATCTTGACCAAGAAATCATCAAGAATCATCTCTTGTCCCTTGTCCTGAGGATCCCAACAAATGAATTCAAAAAGAATGTGATATGGTATATACGATATACGTGATTGAGTAGGTAGGCGTTGTGGATACGTCGTCGTGATCTACAGTCGCGTCCCATTCTCGAGCCCGTCAGTCACCATCATGAAGATGATGCACCAACCGACTGTATGAAGGGACCTAGAACTAGCGATACAAAGAAGAATCAGTTGCAAGAAATGGTGAACGGAAACATGTGTGAATGCAGAGCCAGAATGCTTGAGTGGAGGTTTCAGAAAGCGTCTGGGTGTCGTACAGAGTCTCGCAGGAACACAGAAAACATTACAAGAAAAAACAAGAAACCACCGAGAACCGAACAAAAACGCTACAAAGTGAAAGAGAAAGAAAAAGTAAAAAAAAAAAAAAAAAGAGGAAAGAGAAAGACAGACGAAATATTTGATACCAATGCTGGTAGACGTCAAATCCATCCAGGTGGAGGATTTCCTCGTGCAACAGTGATGCTGGTACCAGCAACATGAGGAAACCTCGTCGCACGGGTCCTATAGACCTCACGCAGCTCTTCCCTCATTTCATGCCTCCGAACCCTACCCTCCTCAAAAGTATTATTGAATGCCCTCCGTCGTTCCCGTTCGACTTGTTTCTGCTCTTGAGCCCGACGCTTAGACGCGTTCAACTTTGAGCGAAGCTTTAGGATGTCAATCCGATCATGGAAGTACTACGGAAGTGTACGTATAATTAGTTATGATGAGGAGAGGGGGCCGTGGGGAGGAAGGGAGAGTGGCGTACCAAAAGCCTTCTGTGCAGATCATCAAACTTCTTTACGTACTGGTGCAGCTTACTCATGTGACTATCCAGTCGATGACCCCGAGGTGGACGTCTGGATATCTGTTCAGCGAGAAGGTAGAACATATTGACATTCCTGACGACAAACGCAAGAAGAAACGGAATCAATACCCAGTCACGCATTCGAAGAATAACGGAATACATGATAAAGTAACAGACTAGAAACTCACCGTTCTAATGACAGAAGAACATTGCGATATTTGACGACCCATCCCTCTCCGAGGTCGTGGATATCCGTATCGAACCCGCTAGGGCGAGAACTCAGGGTATCTCCGACACTAGTCAGCACTGTACGAAGATCATCGCAAAGCCGATAGAGATGGTCCCCAGGAATAAACGTGCAAGCACCAAGTGACTGCGAAAACCGCACCGGCGCCAATCAGTATCGTCGACCCCAGCCTACAAAAGGATAGATAAACACCACTCACCAACTCGACTGGTCTAACAGCCTCTAAACAGCTCGCAAGCCTCGCCAATATATCCCCAGTATCTGAACTTGAAACGAACAGGAGGTCCAAAGCCGGCAGCCGCGAAGGTCCCGCAACCGGTCGATCTCGCTCATGGTCCCGGTACTGAGCACCACTCACTCCATTTCCAACTCGACGCGGCCTCTTCAAACGATCAACATCTACAACTTCCGTATAAGCAGGCAACATCTGTACATCCTCGTCGTGGTCCTCAAACTGCCTCTGAGGGGGGCCGGTCGAAGTAGTGGGTTGCTTCAGGTTCGAAGTCCAAGTGAATGCCTTGTGAGAGTACAGGTGTCACCGTAGGGAGGGACAATAGCGTGTGACGAGGAGGAGCAGGCGGAGTGCGCGGGGATCTGAAAGTCCATATAATCGAGCGGGGACGAAGCGGCCCATCGTCCGTATTCAGAATATTGTTGATCTTCTACTTCTCCGTGTTCTGGATTCGGTCCACTACGAGTCACCTGGGGAGAGCGGATTGGAGATTGCTGTTGCTGAATGACTTCGGGCTGAGTTATTTTCGGGACGTTTATACCCAAGCCAATCGTGGTTGTCCCTTGCTGAGCAGAAGAAGCCTGTAAGATACGCAGGTTGCTAATGCTTGCGGACGAGCCTGGACTGGAGAACTCTGCTTGTGTGGGTACGAGTTGTAATGCCGGCGGCGCTAACCTTCGAAGCCGGACGGAGAAGCGAGATTGGGGAGGGGAGAGCGATGGAGAGAGAGATGGCCGTGAACACTGATAAAGAGGCACGTACCGCTCCTGAGGACTGGGTAATCTCGTCTCAGGGGCACTCTCTCCGAGCATCTCTCGCGCGCCTCTCTCGAGAGGGGATAAACGAGGACGACCTCGTGAGGGACGATTATAAGGAACAGGCGCGTGTACCGTCATTCCAGGGGTAGAAGGATCAGGAATGATGGAGGCCAATACCTCGGCCTCAGGGGTGAGGGGAATGTCGACGGTGGAGGTGGGAGGTGAAAAGAGAGGACAGAAGGGAGATCCAAGGTAGGTCGTGGAGGTGTTGACGGGTGTGTGCAGGGTCAACAAGGGAGCACGTAAGGATAGAAGGTCTTGTGAAAGTATCGGAGAGATGACCGAAATGGTTAAAGAGGACTCATTGTATTTCTCCTTGCGCATACGCGGTGAAGGGGCATCGTGTGGCGAGGCAAGGGCAAGTACGTGGGCGGCACCGTTGTGATCCTCTGGACTGGAATAGCGAGGAGGGGGGAGCTTGCCAAGAAGGTCGCTCCCAGGACCTGTAAGACAAGGAGGGACGAAGGTGCTCACATCGCCTCCCAGAATGGAATACGAAGAACATGGCGATGAGGAGGCGGTTTTCTCGTATTTGGCCTTATCGAGGATTCTTCCGAGGAGCCGCTGGGAGTCGTAGGGCTTTTCCGTGATGGCATTAATATTGGAGTAATGTTGAGTCGTGGTGTGAATTATAGCAGGGGAGATGATAATGGATGAAAGGCTGGAATAGGGAGGGGGTATGCTAATTCGGAGGGATGTAGAAAGACGAGTAGTGGACGTAAACGACATCATAGATGAAGATAACAATTGAGAACAAGAAATTCAGACGAGAAGTTTCCTGAACAACTCCAGTAAGGTCGATCTACGACGAAGAGAAAGAACGAGGGACAGGGAAAGGATGAGTGAGCGTTGGCCTTCAGGTGCCCTTCTATAAAGGCACTTGTAGGTCCAAGTCGATCCAACAACCTGGCGGAGACGGGAAGACCAAAGGCGCAGGTGAAACGAAGAAAAAACATAAGCTGTCGCGATCGAATATTCGCTAAACCAATCAGGGGCTACGAGAGACCATCCAACTGACACCAGAATGCCCGTTTAATGCTCTCCCATCCGGTTTGAAGGATGATCCACGAAGGAAGAATACGAGGCCGCCGGGTGCAGAATACAAGGCAACTCTTGTTATTGTGTTCGGGCCCGTGGCTACCAAGTCGCGTGTCTTGGCTCACATCACATCCTCGATCACGGTTGCACACAATATCGTGTGGCACAATACAACCTCGACGTGGAGTTGCTACGAATCGGAAGTGTTTCTGACGTGTTGTGGGTGAAGACTGCTGGTGCCGCGGCGCGGATTGCGACAGAATCAAGGGGAGCGTCGACAACATCAGTGCATGGAAAGCCTCGCTTCTCATAAGCGGACACCCAGGAACCCCGTTGGCGAAATTAAGGTCGGAGATGCGAGGGAGTCGTTGGGATACGAAGAGATATCGGTAGTCGAAATGTCAGGTCTGTTGTGGGGTTCAACAAGTTGACAAGCTGCAACGTCGACGGCATGGGGCGATCGATGCGACATTTTCCTTCATATTCTGCAGGCGAGACAAGAGATGCTATTCGAGGTTCTCTGCTCGATAGAGTTGTGTATACGTATTGGTCGTTGGGCGGTTGTGAATTGGGTGCTGGTGGACGACTGGGCGGTGGGACCCCGGGGACCAACGTTGATTAGATTTCTGGCTTTGATCTTGATAATTGCGAAGATCTTCGTTGTGTGCTTCCGTGCCACCACCCAACGAGGAGTCGAGGAGATCCAACTGCCTGATGACATTGGTGCGTCTCCTCAGGGTCAACGATGGTTAAGTGTCTGCTCACTCCTACATATCCCAACAGCGAAAACGGTCAAGGTCGAGGTCCCGACCTCCTTCATCTGCAACGACAGATAAGACCAATGTCGACCAAATACCCACTTCCCCAAACTCCTCTGAGTTTCCTACTCGCCGTACAACTTCGATCCTCGTCATAAACCCAAATTCAACGGAAGAGATGACGAGAGGCCTCAAGGCAGCTCTTCAGGACCTCATGCATCCACACCTCTCCTTGGATTACTTCACAGCCCCTCCCACAGCCCCACCTTCCATCGACGATGAAGCGACCTCTTCCGCTTCGACATCGGTGACATTCGCAGCCCTTCTACCGCTCCTCGTGCACAACCCTCCTACCCCGTACAATCCTGCTCTGGATGGTCCATATTCCGCTTATCTTGTGGCATGTTATTCTCCCCATCCGTTGACGCGATTGCTTCGTGATCATACAGGTGCGCCCGTCTTGAATATCTTCGAAGCCTCTTTGCTTCACGCACGAGCACTTGCTCTGCCATTCGGGATTGTCACGACTGGCGCATACTGGGAAGAGACCCTGACTAACGCGGTCCGGGAATACTTCACGGGAGAAGGGGAAGCGGGGGTTGCGGTTCAATCGCACGAGCCCTTTCCGTCCAGAAGGAATATCCGAGGATTCGTAGGTGTTCGGAGTACAGGATTGACTGCGTTCGAACTTCACTCTACCCCGAGGGAGGTTGTGACATGGAGGATTGTGGAAGCTACCGCACAGCTTGTGAAAAATGGTGCGAGGATTATCATCATGGGGTGTGCGGGAATGGCAGGGATGGAGGATGCTGTGCGGACTGGGGCGATGAACGAAGGACAGGAAGTCCATATAATCGACGGCGTAAGGGCGGGAGTCATTCTTCTTGAAGGCTTGGTAAAGACCAGGGTAATGTCAGAGTATAAACTTGCTGTTCCATAATCTTCGTCAGAAATCTTCAAGTCGATATACATCGTATGCAACTTCTTCGTATGGGTGGACCTTCAAGTACGATTTTAGGGTATATACAATAAACTTTGGATATAACTTACAGTCTTCAACTCCGAGATTGCGTTTTTAATTTCATTGTTATCGCCGTTATCATTAACGACAACCTCGACACGATGCTCCTCCACAAACTCTAACTCCCCACGTGTCCCGATCGCCGGATTCGCCTCGTCGCCTGGTGTAAATTGTCCTGTGCCCTTTGTCACGAATGCGCAGCCTTCGTATTGACCAATCTTGCCGACATGTTGTGGATATTTGGTGAACAGGTGTTTTAGGATTGTCTGGGTCGAGGCGGTTGGGGAAAAGAAGACAAGTTTGAAACGAGGCATTCCGAGAGGGCTGATACGGCTCAAAAATAAACACAAATGCCTGGATATCTGGACAAGTCGACTTCCGAAAGGATGTATGATTCGCAGAGTGAGTCTCTTCGCCGTTGTGGATCACAATCAACCTGTGTCTTTTGCGCTGCGTGTGCCACAAGATTTGGCAACGTGGCAGGACCCACAACACCGCTCGCACACCGTTGAGCAGTAATCCGTAGCCATTGCATCTCACCTTCATCGTCGTTCTCGTCATTCGTGTTCTCATTCCTCCGCCGACACCAGAGGTCATATATTAATCCATCTTGCATCCCCGCCATGAATCTCACGCTGTACACGGTCGCTGCGTTCATTATAATTGACACAGACGGACACCGCGTTCTTGCCAAGTACTACCAGCCCTCGGGGAATCCAAATCCTTCAAGTCGGAAGCTCACCAATCTGAAGGAGCAACGTGCCTTTGAGAAAGCTCTGTGGTCCAAAACAAAGAAGCAAGGCGGTGGGTGTTGCTATTGAGTATCTCATCTACTACGACACCCTCATACTTAAGTTGTTTGCACAGGAGAAATCATCCTTTTTGACGGATTCCTTGTAGTATACAAACACTCATTGGATCTCATATGCTATATTCTCGGAGATCCTGCGGAAAACGAGCTCATGCTCCTCTCTGCCCTGGCCTCGTTTTCTGACGCAGCCAACATGCTATTACGGAACCAACTAGAGAAGAGGTCGGTGTTGGAGAACTTAGATTTGATTCTGCTGTGTCTGGATGAGACAATTGATGATGGGTGAGTTCTCTCAAATCCTTAGAACCCATGTATGCGTGTATGTGGCTGCTGCGCCCATCTATGCCTCCGCCGAACCAAGCGCGTACCTATGCGTATATATCTGGGTCAAGCATTTTGCCTTCCAAAGAATCGCCGACATCGGGGGTCCGGTATATGCGTTCTCTCTCGGAGTTCGTAGCTTTATGAGGTGTTCGCACCTTCCTCCGTCTTCGTTCGGTTCCGTCCACCTTGCTGTGATTGCCATCAGTAATTGGACTCACGAACCCTTCCCTGCATTTCAGGATCATTGTCGAAACCGATTCTACAACTATCGCCTCCCGAGTCAGCAGGCCGAAGGCGGATACTACGGAGATTGTGATCAATGAACAGACGTTGATGAATGCGTACCAAACCATGAAAGAGAAGATGCAGCAGCGGATAGGACAGCTTTAGAGCAACCTCTATATTCTATTTCGTTTGCTATCTTTAGTGTTTATGGTTTCTGTTAACCCATCTATACCAGCCTGGCCTCCGCTTTTATGTCCCATACAGCAGATTTTCAATGTTCTGTTGGTCGCATTCGTTCAAAGGCTGGCCTTCAGGGCGTGCAGAATTGGTTGCACGCAGCACAAGCGCGAATCCATGTCATAACACCCTGTTTCAATACCCACGTTTTCAGCAGTTGATCAGTCTGTTACTCAGTACACAACTCTGCCGACGAATGCCAACGCTGACACTCATCAACCTCGTTCGTTTGTCTCATGCCTATTTTCACGGTGCTCCACAAGATTTGTGACCATAGATAGTCTCGGGGGAAAGGTACGAGTTCATCGCGTTTACATTTTTTGATTTCTCACCGCTGATAACGGTTCCCAGGGAGCGGAGCGCACAGGTGGTTCTTTGTCAACGCGAATCGAAGCGTTCGTTCAGATCATTGTGCCGGTCCACCACTTTGAGTGCTTTAGGGTACCTGTCCAAGGACTACCTGAGGATATAAAGCGAGAGAATCTTGCGTAAGGATGGCACTTGAGAGCTTGTTCAGCGCCCTTTGCACTTTCTCTGTGCTCAGTACATCACACAGCCCTCTGGGACATTTGTGTGTGGAGCTCCGACCTCAGCAATGGTCAACCTCGCTCTGTCGCTTCTTTTTACTCTACCTCTCATCTCGAACGTCCGGGGATGTCCCGGGGAGGATCATGACCACACACATACCCAACATAGACGTGCATTCCCACAAGCTGCATTGACCCCGCCAACGCGGGCATTGGAATGGGGAGATGTGAACATCATCCATACCACAGATAGTCACGGTTGGCTCCTAGGACACCAGAAGTCTTCCTTTCCCGAGCCTAACTATAGGTATGTTCGGGCTCCATTCTCCCGCACAGCGGATTCTTACTATCGGTTCTTGGGTAGCGGTGACCTTGGAGATTTCGCGTCCTTTGTGTCTCACATGAAAGAGATCGCGTTGGTATGTCTCAGGTTTCCTGTTAATGTCATCAGATTGTTGAAGGTTTGAACAGAGAAAGGATGTTGATCTCTTGTTGGTTGACTCTGGCGATTTACACGATGGTAAATTATAAATGTCTATTGTTAGTACACCAGAACGCTGACGTTGTTCTGTCGGTGAGGTACTGGACTTTCGGATGGTTTTCCTGCGGGAGGTGTTGATGCACAGGAGGTATCATTCCACCCAACATACGAACGTGCCCCTGCGATTGACTGACCACCCCATCTCTCGCAGTCCAATAAGTTCCTGGCTCAGCTTCCATACGATGTCATGGCCATCGGAAAGTATGTCATGATCTGTCCGCTCTTGAATGTTTGAGACTATCTCTGATCCATTAAATCCAGTCATGAGCTATACGTTTACGCGAACACACTTGACATGTGAGTTCTCCTTTACCAAAGAAGAGCGGAAATGAGTAGGCTTCGGCTTCGTGTACTCACACGTGCGCAGGTACAAGAACTTTGCTCCCAAACTCAAGGGTCGCTATCTTTCGTCGAACGTTAATATCACGGTACTCGACGAACAGGGAAATGTGATCAGCGTTCCTGTTGGAAGTATGTCACGTTTCGCCGCGCTTCCCGTAGAATTTGGAATGGCTGACAGGTTTGATCATCCCAGACCGGTTTGCCAAATTCAAGACCAGAAAGTGAGATGGTTTTCTCGTTCAGAGTCAGAGGGGAAATTAACGATGCTATCTTCGTGGGCTACTAGAGGAAAGAAAGTGACAGCGCTCGGCGTGTTGTTCAATTTTACAGGAAACGATAAAAATACCACTGTGCAAAAGGTGACCGACATGGTCAAAGAGAAATGGGTATGTTGACGATGATTCAGGCAAGACCAGTATTATTTACTCCCGGCTCTGTAGTTCCTTGATGCCATCGAGGAGGAACCTGACTTTTTCTTACTTGCTGGGTACGTTGGATCCCCACCTGACCTAGAACCCGTGGATTGAGAACAAGTGTAGACATATGCCCGTAGTGAAAGACGATTGTAAGTATATGCGCGGAGTTCCATCAAAACTCAGATATTTAATGCCCCGACTTCTCAGGGCCGCTCGTTTTCAACGCCGTAAGAGCGATACACCCTCAAACACCTATTTTGATCTTTGGAGGTGAGTGTTTTGTTTCATTCTGCGCGATACTCTGCTCAATTGAATCCGTAGGCCATACTCACATTCGTGATTGTGGTAAGTGTTCGCCTCTCTGAACGCGTTTCTCTGTTAATCTAACAATGCCTAGTACAATTTGATGGTCGATCCATGGCACTCGAGAGTGGTCGGTATATGGAAACTGTTGGCTGGATGAGTAAGTGTGAACCATTGTCGGTCATCTGAATCGTGTATGAACGGCTCTTAGGTGTGAAGTTGGACCGTAACGGTAGTTCCGAAAACTTGCAATTCTCTCGAAGATATCTAGATCCCAATCGCGTCACATACGAGGTAGGCCCACTGAATGCGATCCTCCTTGTGTTGTCGATCTAAAGTTGGATGCACCGGAAGTTCCACACGATGCAGAGAGACCTCACTTTCGATACGCCACACGGAAAATCGATTTCTAGTGGTCTCAAAGATCTTGCAACATCATTCGACCTCGACTTCGTCTTCGGCACGGCTCCCCGAGATTTCACGATTAGCAGGTGAGTGAACCAGAATGCAACGAATGAAACGTGTTTGTGAACGCCTTTCCTTGTTAGGGACCCCTTCCCTTCCAATGGCTCTCTTCTGACACTCTTCGCCACCGAGGTACGTTTATTACAACAGCGATTCGCCACACGGAATATATTCTGACGAGGTCCCGTGTGCAGGCCGTGCCAGTAGTCTTGTCAATCAATAATACTCGCGCAAACATTCCCAACATCATTATCGCCAACTCCGGTGCTCAACGTTTCGACCTCTACAGCGGTCCCTTTACAAGGAATGATCAATTCACGGCATCACCCTTCGTGGATGAATTCTTCTTCATCCCTAATGTCACAGCTGGCATTGCGAATCAAGTTCTTCCTGCACTCAACAATGCCGGGACGAATCAAAGACGTGCGTTGATGGGTGAGCTTGAGAGGCGCGAAAGTGAATTGTATGGTCGTGGATATGTGGATATGGTTTATATGAGATGGTTGGAGGAGATGGATAAGCGCGGTGGTGTCGAAAGGCGGGCGGCGCAAAATATGACGTTAGGTTATGTTACCCAAGATGTAAGAATTCTTTGGAATGTCCGCGCTCACCATTCAGACTGCTTACGCCATTGACCACTCTTTAGTCTTGCCCAGGAATCGGTGACGATGTGGTCCACGCCCCACTTGTGAGTAGCGTTGTTGCTATCCATTCCTCATATGTGTCACTGAAACTCGACGTGAAGCCGTTCTTCCCATCACCCGACTTCATTGGCTCTACTCCACCAAATGTCTCCGATGATGCGCCAATCGACCTCGTCTTTGTCGACTTTATCGAGCAGCAGATCCTTCAGATCTTGAACACAGTCCAAACGGGGAAGAACTATACTTCTGCTGATGTTGCGACGTACTCGCCTGTCTTATCCAATACCGTGTTGGGACTGTACGCTCAACAAGCTTGGAACTGAATGTACTGAACTCTGATGAGTTGTCGTATCGAACAGTAACATGACACTCAATGTAGAATTTGGTCCCGATAGCAGTATAATCCTTTCTACAATGTGCTTGCACATATGACGAATACTATGTGATCTTGGGAGATGTAAAACGGCTTTGAGAGGCTCTCGGGAGGTGGAGAGAAAATGTGACAGCTCGGTATCACTGCAAGTCCGAGGTACCCGGAGCGGGACCTCGGGCAGCAAGGAACATTTGGCCGAGGCTGCACCTTAGTGCCAGTGCGTGGCCTGCTGATCATGAGCAGGTCCGAAATGACCAGGTAATCAGTGGCATCTATCATTTATCATCGCTCAGGACATGATTCTACTGGTGAATCCCAACAATGACACTCATGAACGTTGCATGATCCTCGTTCTTTCGTCTCGTGTCTATTTTCACGGAAATCCATACCATTCGGGAGCATAGATGGTCTCAGCAGGAGGTACGATTTCATCGCGTTGACGGCTTTTGATTTTCCATGACTGATAACGGTCCTCAGGGAGCGGGGTGCACTTGTGGTTATTCGTCGACGCGGATCCAAGGTCTATGTAGACGATTGGGCCACCCCACCCTTTCGAGTGTTTTAGGGTACCTGTTCAAGGCCAATCTGGGAGTATAAATCGAAAGAATCTTGCGTTTAGGTGCATTTGTGTGTGGAGCTCCTACCTCGGCAATGGTCAACCTTGCTCTATCGCTTTTTCTTACCCTACCTTTCATTTTGAGTGTCCAGGGATGTCCTGGAGAGGACCATGACCACACTCATATCGAACACAAACGCGCGTTCCCACAAGCTGCAGTGACCCCGCCAACGCGGGCATTGGAATGGGGGGATGTGAACATCATCCATACCACAGATAGTCACGGTTGGCTTCTAGGACACCAAAAGTCCTCCTTCCCCGAGCCTAATTATAGGTGCGTTTGGGTTCCATTTCTCCGGTCACCGTATTCGTACTCTTACTATCGGTCCTTGTGTAGCGGCGACCTGGGGGATTTTGCATCCTTTGTGTCTCACATGAAAGAAATCGCATTGGTATGTCTCAGACTTCCTGTTAATACTAGTAGGTTGAAGAATTTGAACAGAGGAAGGACGTTGATCTCTTGCTGGTCGATTCTGGCGATTTACACGATGGTAAACCATGAGTGTATATTGTTAGCGTACCGAAACACTGATGCCGTTCTGTTGATGAGGCACTGGGCTTTCGGATGGTTTCCCTGCGGGAGATGTTGACGCACACGAGGTACGACTCCACTCAGCATACGAACGTGCCTCTGCAATGTGCTGACCTCTCCATCGCCCACAGTCTAACAAGTTCCTGGCTCAGCTCCCATACGATGTTATGACCATCGGAAAGTATGTTATAATCATCCCCATTCGATTGTTTGAGATTGTCTCTGATCCTCCATTGAATTCAGTCATGAGCTATATGTTTACGCGAACACGCTTGACATGTGAGTTCTCCCTCATCGAAGAGGAGAGAAAATGAGTAGGCTTCGCGAGTACTCACACGTGCGCAGGTACAAGAACTTTGTTCCCAAACTCAAGGGTCGCTATCTTTCGTCAAACGTTAATATCACGGTCCTTGACGAGCATGGAAATGTGGTCAGCGTTCCTGTTGGGAGTATGTCATGTTTCTCAACGCTTCCCGTGCAATTCGGAATTGTTGATAACTTCAATCATGGCAGACCGTTTTGCTAAATTCAAGACTAGGAAGTGAGATGGCTTTCTCGTTTATATTCAGAGGAGAAATTAACGATGTGACCCCGTGGGTTGCTAGGGGAAAGAAAGTGACCGCACTCGGAGTCTTGTTCAATTTTAAGGGAAATGATAAGAACACCACTGTGCAACCGGTGGCCGACATGGTCAAAGAGAAATGGGTATGTTGACAATCAGTCTGGCAAGATCAGTATTGTTTACTTCCGGCTCTGTAGTTCCTCGATGCCATCAAGGAGGAACCTGACTTCTTCTTACTTACTGGGTGCGTTGAATCTCCACCTGACCCTTAGCCTGTGAATTGAGAACAAGTGCAGACATATGCCCGTTGTGAAAAACGATTGTAAGTATATGTGTGGAGTTCCATCGAAAACTCATATATCTAATGCCCTGACTTCTCAGGGCCACTCGTCTTCAATGCCGTGAGGGCAGTACACCCTCACGCACCTATTTTGATTCTTGGAGGTGAGTATCGTTCATTCATTCTGCACGGCATCTTGCTCAATTGAATCCGTAGGCCATACTCACATTCGTGATTGCGGTAAGTGTTCACCTCTTCGAATACGTTTCTCTGTTAACCTAACAACACCCTAGTACAATTTGATGGCCGATCCATGGCACTCGAGAGTGGTCGGTATATGGAAACCGTTGGTTGGATGAGTAAGTCTGAATCGTTGTCGGTCATCTGAATCATGTGGGAATAACTCTTTTTAGGTATGAAATTGGACCATAAGAATAGTGCCGAAAACCTTACATTCTCTCGAAGATATCTAGACCCGAATCGTGTCACCTATGAGGTAAGCCCACTGCATGCAATCCCTCGAATTATCAATCTGAAGTTGGGTACAACGGAAGTTCCACACAACGGAGAGAAACCTCACCTTCGATACGCCACAAGGGAAATCGATGTCCAGAGATCTCAAAGCTCTTGCAAAGTCATTCGACCTCGACTTCGTCTTCGGTACGTCTCCCCAGGATTTCACAGTATACAGGCGAGTAAACTAGACTGTAATGAATGAAACATGTTTGTGATCGGATTTCCTTGATAGGGACCCTTACCCTTCAAACAGCTCCCTTCTGACACTCTTCGCCTCCAAGGTACGTTTGTTCAGAAACGATTCGCCACCCTGAATATATTCTGACGAGATCGTTTCGTCAACAGGCCATGCCAGTAGCCTTATCGATCAATAACACTCGCGCAAACGTTCCCAACGTCATAATCATTAACTCTGGCATTCAACGTTTCGACCTCTACAGCGGTCCCTTTACAAGGAATGACCAACTCACGGCATCATTCTACGCAGATGCATTTTTTTTCATCCCTGATATCCCGGCTGGCATTGCGAATCAGGTTCTTCCTGCGCTCAACGGTGCTAGAGCGAATGAAGGACGTGCATTGATGAGTGAGCTTGAGAAATTCGAAAATGAACTGTATGGTCGTGGATATGTGGATATGATTTATATGAGATGGTTGGACGAGATGGATAAGCGCGGTGGTGTCGAAAGGCGAGCGGCACAAAATGCAACGTTAGGTTATGTTACCCAAGATGTAAGAATTCTTTGGAATGTCCGCGCTCGCCGCTCACACTACTCGCGCCATTGACCACCCTTCAGTCTTGCCCAGGAATCGGTGACGACGTGGTCCACGCCCCACTGGTGAGTAGCATTATGCCATATGTTCCTCATCCGTGTCACTGAAATTCGACGTAAAGCCATTCTTCACCCCACCCCGCTTCATAAGCTCTACTCCACCAAACGTCTCCGATGATACGCCAGTCGACCTTGTGTTTGTGGACTTTATTGAGAAGCGTGTCCTCCAGATCTTGAACACGGTTCAAACAACGAAGAACTACACGGCTGTTGATGTGCAGACGTACTCGCCTGTCTTATCTAATGCCGTGATGGGATTGTATGCACAACAAGCTTGGAACTGAGCTCTGACGAGTCGTCGTACTGAACAGTAAAATTACATTCATTGTGGATATTATACCTCTGAAGAATTTCGGCCCGATCTCAGTGTAATCTGTTCTGCAATGCGCGTGCACATTTAATGAATAATGCTACATGATCTTGGAACATGTAAAATGGTTTTGGGAGGTCGGGAACTAAATGCCCTCACAAAAGGGAGAGAGAATTCAAGACAACTCACTGTGAAGGTCCAAAGTGACCGAGGTGGAACCTCGGGCAGCGAGGAACATCTGGCCGAGGCTGCATCTCAACGGGATGCGTCACGGTGGTCTGTTCTCTGTCAACGTTGAACGTTGACCACTCGCACCTCATTAACATTTGCGATACAGTACTCGCTCTAATCCTCGACAATCGACCCCTCGTGCAAGAAAGCTCAGACGAAGTGACCATCTCATACATCTCACATGGTTGATTCTACCTCCACTCCTGCTACCAGAGCAGTGATTTCGCAATAGATGAAATCTCGTGCACAAGTTTTCTTCGAGTGTCCAGCTATTACAACATTCATTGTCACGGAACTATCTGATGGTTTGGAATTATTGCATCCGTGTCAAGCGGACTCGTAGCGTTCGCTCGCATTTGCCATTCAACAGTCGACCCTGCTCTCCGTGTCCTCTGGCGCTATCAGTTCGGGTTGGGCAACCCGATGAGGACCTTGCCTGCGGATACCTGCAAAATGGAATGGATCGGAAGGGTCGGAGAAGCTTTTGGGGAACATACCAGCAATGAAGAACATAATATCGGCGAGGAAATCGTTCCTTGTGACCATCTCATGCAGAACAACAGGGTGATCTTTGTGAGTCCGTCTACATTTACGACTGCCACGACAATATAATGGACGTGGTCTCACCTTCCTGTTACAATCGCTATAGAGGCCATTATCACCCTTCGAATGGCAGTACTTTGACTACCACCTCGTCATCAACAAGCTCCTTGTTGTTGACTCAAGTTTCTGGGGTCGATGGAATGGTCCCCAGACAAGTCATTGGCACTGCAAACTCCATCGATATTTCCTTGGCAGTCTCCTCCTTCCCACCCTGAAGAACTTCACGTTGGCTAGAAGCCAGAAGGATATCTATTCCGTGGCCCTGTTTCTTCCGTCTACATTGACACATATCGCCTTCGGGACATGGAGAACTGGATGGACACGGCGCAGGCACGGATTCATGTCATGACACCCTGGTTCAGTACCCACGTTCTCAGCAGTTATTCGGAGTGTTGGTGGTCCCACATGACCAGGTAACCAGTGGCATCCTGTCATTCATCATCGCTCTGTGCACAATTCTCCCGACCAACGCCAACAATGACATTCATCAACCACGTTCGTTTGTCTCATGTCTATTTCTAGGGAAATCCATAATATTCGTGACCATAGATGGTCTCGGCAGGAAGGTACAATATTATCGCGTTTACGGCTTTTGATTTCCCATTACTGATAACGGTTCCCAGGAAGCGGGGTGTACATGTGGTTCCTCGCCAACGCGAATCGAAGCGTTCTATCGCTTTGCGTGCCTTAGGGTGGCCTGTATGGGGTTATCGGGGGATATAAAGCGAGAGAATCTTGCGTAAGGATGACACTTGAGAACTTGTTCAGCGCCCTCTTGCTTTTTCTTCTTGCTCAGTTTTTGGTACAGCACACGACCCTCTTGGGTGCATTTGTGTGTAGAGTTCCTACCCCGGCAATGTTTAAACTTGCTCTATCGCTTCTTTCTATTCTACCTTTCATCTTGAGCGTTCGGGGATGTCCTGGGGAAGATCATGACCACACTCATACCGAGCATAAACGCGCGTTCCCACAAGCCGCATTGACCCCGCCCACACGGGCATTGGAATGGGGAGATGTGAACATCATCCATACCACAGATAGTCACGGTTGGCTCCTGGGTCACCAGAAGTCTTCCTTTCCCGAGCCTAACTATAGGTGCGTTTGGGTTCCATTTTTCCAGTCACCGTATTCGTATTCTTACTACTTACTATCGGTCCTTGGGTAGCGGCGACCTTGGGGATTTTGCATCCTTTGTGTCTCACATGAAAGAAATCGCATTGGTATGTCTCAGACTTGCTGTCAATACTAGTAGGTTGAAGGATTTGAACAGAGGAAGGATGTTGATCTCTTGCTGGTCGATTCTGGCGATTTACATGATGGTAAATCTTGAGTGTCTATTTTTAGCACACGGAAACGCTGACGTCGTTCTGTTGATGAGGTACTGGGCTTTCGGATGGTTTCCCTGCGGGAGGTGTTGACGCACACGAGGTACGACTCCACTTAGTATACGAACGTGCTCGTGCAATTTACTGACCACTGCATCGCGCGCAGTCCAACAAATTCCTGGCTCAGCTTCCGTATGATGTTATGGCCATCGGAAAGTATGTTGCAATCATCTGCACTCGAATGTTTGAGATTGTCTCTGATCCATCAATTCCAGTCATGAACTCTATATTTACGCGAACACGCTTGACATGTGAGTTCTCCCGTTATCGAAGAGGAGCAGAAATGAGTAGGCTTCGACTTCGAATGCTCACACGTGCGCAGGTACAAGAACTTTGCTCCCAAACTCAAGGGCCGCTATCTTTCGTCAAACGTTAATATCACAGTACTCGATGAGCATGGAAATGTGGTCAGCGTACCTGTTGGAAGTATGTCACGTTTCGCCACGCCTGACGTAGAATTCGGAATGGCTGATAACTTTAATCATCGTAGACCGTTTTGCCAAATTCAAGACCAGGAAGTGAGACGGCCTTTCCATCCATACATGAAGTCGGGACTGACGATCGCATTTTGTTTACTAGAGGGAAGAAAGTAACGGCCCTTGGCGTGTTGTACAACTTCACGGGCAATGACAAGAACACCACCGTGCAAAAAGTGGCCGACATGGTTAAGGAGAAATGGGTATGTCAACCATGATTCACGAAACATCATTCCATAACTTGGGGCTCTGCAGTTCCTTGATGCCATTCAAGAGGAGCCCGACTTTTTCTTGCTTGCTGGGTGAGCTTGGTTTTCTGGCTGGTCTTTCAATCGTGAATATTGATCAATTGTAGTCATATGCCTGTTCAGAGGGATAATTGTACGTACGCCGTGAAATCATGGGATCAGAATGATTTATCGAACACTGCAACGTTTCAGGGCCACTCGTATTCAACGCTGTACGAGCAGTACACCCCCAAACACCCATTTTGATACTTGGAGGTGAATAAGCTACCTTCCTTTTGCACGACATTTCGCTCAATCGGCTATGCAGGCCACACTCACATTCGTGATTGTGGTAAGTCGCCGCCTTTCCAAATATATTTCTATATCATCTTATCAGAGTCGCCTTAGTGCAACTTGACGGCCGGTCTATGGCACTCGAGAGTGGTCGGTATATGGAGACCATTGGGTGGATGAGTGAGTCCGAATCATTCTCCTTCGTTTGCATCGTTATGAACATTCCTTGATAGGCATGAAGCTGGACCGTAAGGGTAGTGCCAAAAATCTCACGTTCTCTCGAAGATATCTCGACCCCAATCGTGTCACGTATGAGGTAAGGCCGTTGAATGTGATTCCTCTTGTATCGTTGAGCTTACATTGGATACACCGGAAGTTCCATACGAAGCAGAGAAACTTTACTTTCGATACGTTACAAGGAAACTCGATCTCTCGAGGTCTCAAAGCTCTTGCCAAGTCATTTGATCTCGATTTCCTCTTCGGCACGGCCCCCAGAGATTTCACAATTAGCAGGTGAGTAAACCGAACTACAACGAATGAAATATATCGTTGAATGGATTTCCTTGATAAGGGACCCTTTCCCTTCCAATGGCTCCCTTCTGACACTCTTCGCTTCCGAGGTATGTTCACTTCAAACAGAATTGCCGCACGGAATGTATCCTAACGATATCCCGTCTACAGGCCATGCCAGTCGCATTATCGATCAATAACACTCGCGCAAACATTCCTAACATCATGATCACCAACTCCGGCTCTCAACGTTTCGACCTTTACGGAGGTCCCTTTACGAAGAATGACCAACTCACGGCATCACCCTTCGCAGACGCGTTCTTGTTCATCCCGAACATCACAGCTGGCATTGCCAATAAGGTTCTGCCTGCGCTCAACGGCGCAGGGTCAAATCAAAGACGGGCATTGATGAGTGAGCTTGAGAAGCGCGAAAGTGAATTGTATGGACGTGGATATGTTGATAAGATTTATATGAGATGGTTGGAGGAGATGGATAGGCGTGGTGGTGTCGAGAGGCGAGCCGCACAAAATGCGACGCTAGGTTATGTTACCCAAGATGTAAGAATTCTTTGGAATGTCCGCGCTTGCCCCTCAGACCGCTCACGCCATTGACCACCCTTTAGTCTTGCCCAGGAATCGGGGACGATGTGGTCCACGCCCCACTTGTGAGTAGCGTTGTTGCTGTCTATTCCTCGTATATGTCACTGAAAATCGACGTAAAGCCGTTCTTCTCCTCACCCGACTTCATTGGTTCTACTCCACCAAATGTCTCCGATGATACACCAATTGACCTCGTGTTTGTCGACTTCATTGAGAAGCAGCTCCTCCAGATCTTGAACACGGTTCAAACAACGAAGAACTACACGATTACCGATGTGCAAACATACTCCCCTGTGTTATCTAATGCCGTGTTGGGAGTGTACGCCCAACAAGCTTGGAACTGAAATCTGATAATCACGGTTGTCATATTACACAGTAACGTTGTATCCAATGTGGACATTAATACCTCAAGGGATCTTGGGCCCGAACTCAGTGTGATTCCTTCCACAATGTGCTTGGGCTCGTGGTGAACACCGCATATCCTTGCAAGACATAAAATGGCCTTGGGAGGTCGGAAGGCTCTCGCAAAGGGGAGGTAAAATTTGAGTCGGTTCACTCATGCTCACTCAAGTCCGAAGCCCGCGCCACAATTCATTTGGCCGAGGCGGCTGCGCGAAAACTCTCCAATGTCGCCTGCTCTCTATTGTCTCTCTCAACATCCACGCCTCATTAAGGCCTCATTCGCGGTACAGTCCTCCCTCTGATCCTCGACACTCGGTCCCGTCTGGTAGGAAGCTTTGGCAAATCAGATGTCCTCCATAGTTGGTTCTACGTCTACTGCTAGGGCGCCTTCGCAACCGATAAAATCGCGGGCAAATTTTTGCTTCAAATGTCCAGATATCACGACCCTCATTGTCCAAGAAATAACCGGTGGTACCTTCTTGTGTCGACGAGACTTAGTAGCGTTCGCTTGCATATGCCGTTCGACAGTCGACCCCGCTCTGCGTGCCCTCTGGCGCGCGCAAGTTGGGTTGGACAAGTTGATTAGGACATTGCCTGCGGACTCCTGGAAAAGGGAATGGGTTGGAAGGGTGGAACAAGTCTTTGGGGAAAATAACCGCAATGAAGATATAGGCGAGGAAGTAGTGACTCGGGCCCATCTTATGCAGAAGAAAAAGCAGGTTTTTGTGAGTTCCTGGACGTTCACTACCGTCACAACAATATGCTGGACGTAGTTTCATCTTCTGGTTACAGTCACTGAAGAGGCCATTATCGTCCTTTGAGTGGCAACGCTTTGACTACTACGCCGCCTTCATCAAGCATCTACTTGTTTGGTCCTTGAAAGTGGTGCCAATGGAACGGTCTCCAAATGTTTGGATGGCACTTCAAATCCATCGATCTTTTCTTGGTAGTCCCCTTCTTCCCAACCTAAAGAGGTTCGAGTCGTTCGGAAATCAGGAGGACCTCTTTTCTGTCGCGATATTTCTCCCCCCTACGTTGGAACGTATCCTGATCAGTCCTCGAGGCGATAGGCCGTGGACGCAAGCATTCTTATCTTACTTCCCGAATGTGTCACCCAAAGTGGAGCACATTCGAATCTTCTCCGGCCTCAGTACCGAGCCCGTCGACATCCGCCCTTTACTGGGCTGTATTCACCTCCGCTCGTTGGCGATACATGGGTTGAGAGTCCCGACCGTGGAATTCGCACTCAAATTTGCGGAGCTTCCCCATCTCGAAGATTTATCCCTGTCCTTTATCCAGCACCCTGCACCCACAAACCCTTCGCCATATCAATCGAATCCCGCTATTTTCCATCGAGTCAAATCGCTTGAATGCAGTTCCTCACCCGAATTCCTACAAGCCTGTCGCTTTCCTGTCCTCCAGTCGTTTTCAATCAGCGATGCATTCAGGATCCGAGATTCATTGGATGCACTGTGGAAGCACTGTTCCCCGAATATTCTTTCCAGGGTCTCTATCGTCTGTTTCGGACTCGATAGGGTTTCGTTGTCTTTGACTCTGGAGGATATTCGAAAAGTGTTTAGCTTCCACAGGTTGGAGCATGTTACAATCGAGACCCCCCTGTGGATATGGAATGATCAGGCGTTGGAGCTCATGGCCTTAGCTTGGCCAGGGCTGAGAGAGTTATCCGTTCATTATCTTGGTCCTTTTCGCCAAGACCTCGCGGGTTTTAAACTGCTCGGGCTCGCCCATTTGGCCAAGCATTGTCCACAACTGAGGTCTCTGTCTATTCAAATACGTGGACAGAATCCGTCAATCACTCTATCCGATCTCCCCGAGGACGGATCTTCAAACTTCCATCTCGAAAGCATTTCATTTACGAGAGCAAGAATGAAGCAGTCTCAATGTGAGATCGTCGCAGCATTCTTATCTTGTCTCTTTCCGAATTTGAGACGAATTGACATGATGCCCTTCGACGGATCTGACCGTTGGAAGAGAGTTGAGGGATTGCTTAAAGTATTTGGTGCGGTGCGGGCGTATGGGCAAAGAAGATAGTAGCATGATTCATATTGGAGGTGAAGTAGATATATAGCACACATCGTTCAGTCGGTCGTAATATAATCGATGCATATGGAACATCGATCATCCCAGTTGTGGGTGTTGGTTTACAGCCAGTGCTCGTTCCTATCTGGGTTTCGAAACTTATTGAGTAGATCATTTGGTTGGATGATTCGCCAAGTTGTATTGGAGCTCTCAAGGGCAGGGAGGATTCATTCCGAAGGCGAAGCACAAATGAAGCGAAGCAATTAAAAAATTTGCAGGTTGGCCGAGGCCAGCCCGAGGCTGGATGAAAAGTTTGAAAACCTCGGGAAGCCACCCTCGGGCGGGGTTGCCTGACATACTCTCAGGTCCTTCTCTGTTCCCATCAACATTTACGGTACGGTAGTCGCTCTGATGCTCGACCTCGGATGTGAGAAAGCTTATCTATCCAAATTGTCCTTTCTAGGTACCCCACATGGTTGATTCGACATCGACTTCTGACCGGTACCGAGTGGTCTCGCAATCGACGAAATCTCGGGCACAGTTTTGCTTTGAGCTTGCAGATATCACAACTTTTGTTGTCAATGAAATCAATGACTCTGCGAAGCCAACAAAATCAGCGAGAAAGGAATTAGTAGCATTTGCTTGCATTTGCCGTTCGACAGTCTACCCCGTTATGCGTGTCCTCTGGCGCGAGCAAACCGGATTGGACAACTTGCTGAGGACATTGCCTTCGGACGCCTGGAAAAAGGAATGGGTTGGGAAGATCGGACAAGTCTTTGCGGAACATAATGGCAATGAAGATGATATAGACGAGGAATTGATGGCTCAGGCCGGAGCCCATCTTTTGAAGAACCAAAGGGGGGTTATTGTGAGTTCCCCTTCATACACTACTGCGACAACAACCTAGTGACCGTGATCTCACGTTCTGATTACAGTCGCTGAAGAGGCCATTGTTATCTTTTGAATGGCAGCGGTTTGACTACTACGCCGCCTTCATCAGGTGCCTCGTGATAAGCTCGAGGCCAATAGAATGGTCTCCCGAGGCTTTATTGGCGCTTCAACTTCACCGGTCTTTCCGGGGTAGTCCTCTCCTTCCCAACCTAAAAGAATTTACGTGGAAAGGTAAACCGGATACCATCCTTTCCACGACTCTCTTTCTTCCGCCCACATTGAAACGTATCTCGGTCCGTGCTGGCAATGACATATCGTGGACCCAAGCCTTTTTATCTGACTTCCCGAAAGTATCACCCGAAGTGGAGGACATCTACATAAACGGGTTCCTTCGTGCCAAGCCCCTCGACATCCGTCCTTTACTGGGCTGTATTCACCTACGTTCATTATCGATCCCCGAAATAGGCTCAACCGTGGAATCTGCACTCAAATTGGCGCAACTTCCCCGTCTCGAGAGGTTATCCCTATTCTTTGTCCAACCCCCTGCATCCGAAAACCCTTCGCCACATCGCTCGAGCCCCTGTGTGTTTCATCGAGTCACATCGCTGGAATGCAATTCTGCGCCCGAATTCCTACAGGCATCTCGCTTTCCTGTACTCCAATCAATCTCAATCACGGAACAATTCAGCGTGGGGATCCGTGGTACATTGGATGCACTATGGAAAAACTGCTCCCCGGATATTCTATCCGAGATCTCTATCATGTGTCTACGACGCGGTGGCTTGGTATCGTCTTTGACTCTGGAGGATATTCAACCTGCGTATAATTTCCGCCGGTTGGAGATTTTTACTGTCATGACCGCTCAGTGGATATGGAATGACCAGGAGTTGGAACGCATGGCCTCAACTTGGTCAAGGCTGAGAAGATTATCCATTTATTCTACAATTCCGAGGATGTACGAACCGAGGGGTTTTACTCTGCTTGGGCTCGTTCATTTAGCCAAGTGTTGTCCCCGACTGTCGTGCCTGTGTATCCGACTACGCAAACAAGATCCTCCGATCTCCCTACCCGACATACCCGAAGACTGGTCTTCAAATTTTCGTCTTCAAACCATCTCGTTTTCTGGAGCAGAAATCGAAGAGTCTCAATATGACACCGTCGCGGCATTTCTATCAAGTCTCTTCCCGAATTTGAGACGGATCAAAACACTCTTTACTTCCGATCGCTTTGACTGTTGGGAGAGAATTGAGGGATTGCTTCATGCATTCGGTGCAGCGCGGGCTTACACGCAGAGAGAATAGTATCAAGATTCATATTGGAGGAGGATGTATTCGGAGACAACCGCACGACGTGGACTCGGAGGTCAAGTGGATGCAGTATGTAGTACGCATCGTTCTGTCGGTTGTCCTAGGGCTGATATTATGACAATAAGTTTGGGACATCCCGTCTGAAGGTTCTGGTTTAAAGCCAGTGCTCCTTCCTATTTGCGATTCGGAACCATTCCCGATGAAGTCGAACCTTCGCTAATGATGCCTGCAGTTGGCCGAGGCTAGCCCGAGGCCGTATGAAAACCCTGGGAAGGCACATTGAAGCCACCTTGGGCGGCATTCCCTGCCGCACTCTATTCCTCTCTCAGGCTGTTCCCCATTACTCAGGTAGATTTGCGGCACGGTGCTTGCTCTGATTCTCACACTCGGATTCGAGAAAGCTCATCCATCTAAATTGGCCCTTACAGATACCCCACATGGTTGATTCGAGCCTGACCCTTGGCCGGGTGGCCCCGCAATCGACGAAATCGCGAGCACAGTATTGCTTCGAGCTTCCAGATATCACAACTCTCATTGTCAACGAAATGAATGACTCTCCGAAGCTTGAACAATCGGCGAGAAAGGAATTCGTAGCGTTTGCTTGCATTTGCCGTTCGACAGTCTACCCTGCGATGCGTGTTCTCTGGCGCGAGCAAATCGGATTGGACAACTTGATTAGAATAGTGCCTGCGGACACCTGGAAAAAGGAATGGATCGGGAGGATCGAACAAGCCGTTGGGAAACATAATGGGAATGAAAATGAGAAAGACGAGGAAATGACAGCTCGCGGTGGAGCCCATCCTTTGGAGAACCAAACGGAGGTCAATGTGAGTCCCTCTTCACTCATTACTGTGACAACAATATAATATAATGAACGCGTCCCGCATTGTGATTACAGTCGCTGAAGAGGTCATTATTATCCTTCGAATGGCAGCGTTTTCACTACTACGCGGCCTTCATCAGGCACCTCATTGTATGCCCGATACGATGGTCTCCCGAGGTTTCATTGGCGCTTCAACTCCACCGATCTTCCATTGGTAGTCCTCTCCTTCCCAACCTAAAGGAATTCACGTGCCATGGAGATTACAAACTGGATGTCATCTTTACCGCGACCCTTTGTCTTCCCCTCACATTGAAACGTGTCACGGTCAGCGCTGATCGAAACATGTCGCGGACCCACGCCTTTTTAACTTACCTCCCGAAAGTATCACCCAAAGTGGAAGACATTTGCATCAGGAAGCCCTGTGCCAGGCCTATCGATATTCATCCTTTACTGGGATATGTTCACCTACGCTCTGTATCGATCTCCAGAATACGAGTCTCAACCGTAGAATCTGTACTCAAATTGGCGCAACTTCCGCGTCTCGAGAAGTTATCCCTGTTCTTCATCCACTCCCCTGCATCCGAAAACCCTTCGCCAAACCGCTCGAGTCCCTATGTGTTTCATCAGGTTACATCGCTGGAATGCAATTCGGCGCCTGAATTCCTACAGGCAGCCCGCTTTCCTGTACTCCAATCGTTCTCAATCAAAGATGAATCCAGCCTGCGGATTCGTGCTTCATTGAATGCACTATGGAAGCACTGCTCTCCGGATATCCTATCCAAGATCTTCGTAGCGTGTTTACAACGCCGTGACTTGGAACCGGCTTTGACTCTGGAGGATATTCAAACAGTGTATAAATTCCAACGATTGAAGTGGTTTGACGTCAGAGCCACTCGATGGATATGGAACGATCAGGAGTTGGAACGCATGGCCTCAGCTTGGCCAAGGCTCACGAAATTAACCGTTTATTCTACAATGCCAAAGTATCTCGAACCGGAGGGTTTTACTCTGCTTGGACTCGTTCATTTGGTCAAGTGTTGTCCACGACTGTCGTCCCTGTCTATCCGAATATGCGAACAACATCCTCCGGTCACCCTATCCGACCTACCTGAGGACGGCTCTTCAAACCTTCGCCTTCAAACCATCTCGTTTTCTGACGCACAACTTGAGCAGTCTCAATATGACACCGTTGCCGCATTCTTATCTAGTCTCTTCCCGAATTTGAGACGGATTGAGTCACCCTTTACTACCCATAGTTCTCACTGTTGGAAGAGAGTTGAAAGATTGCTTGGTACATTCAGTAAAGGGGAGGCTTATACGCAGAGAGAATAGTGACATGGTTCATATTGGCAGTATGTAGCACACATCGTTTTGTCGGTTGTTATGGGGCTGATATTACAACGATATGTATGGAACCTGCTTGTAGGTCCAATACTGCGAACTCTCGCAAAGGGCCCGGGGTGGGAAATTCATTCCCGAGTCTGAAGTGCGTTTGCGCAAGATCGAAGCGAAGCCTTGGGCAGCAAGTCTGCCTGCAGTTGGCCAAGCCGTGTGAAGATCCTGGAGAGCCACCTCCTTGGGTGTCGTGGCCTGCCTCACTCTGTTCCCACTTACGCAGTACGGACACAGAGGCCTGACCTAGGCCTCATTTGCGGTATGTTCCTCACTCTGATTCTTGACCTCGGATGCGAGAAAGCTTATTTATACAAATCAATCTTTTCAGATACCCCAAATGGCTGATTCAACATCCACAACTCACCGAGTGGTCTCGCAATCGATGATATCTCGAGCACAATTTTGCTTGGAGCTTCCAGATATCACAACCTTCATTGTTCAAGAAATCTACGACTCCGCGGAAGTGCTGAGACCAGACAGGAAGGACTTGGTAGCTTTCGCTTGCATTTGCCGTTCGACAGTCGATCCTGCTATGCGTGTCCTCTGGCACCACCAGACTGTGTTGGACAACTTGATTAGGACATTGCCTGCGGACGCCTGGAAAAAGGAATGGGTTGGGAGGGTTGAACAAGTCTTTGGAGAACGTCGTGGAAGTGAAGACGATATTGGCAGGGAAATAGTGTCAACTCAGGCGCGTCTTTTGCACCACCAAAGGGAGGTCATTGTGAGTTCCCTTATTTTTGTACTGTCACAACAATAACAATGACACGATCTCGTGCCCCCCCCCCCCCCCCCCCGGTTTCTGGTTATCGCCCCAGTCATTGAAGAGGCCATTATCTTCTTTTGATTGGCACCGCTTTGACTACTATGCCGCCTTCATCAAGAGCCTTGGTAGTAGCCAGATTGGCCGGAGCTCGATGGAATGGTCTCCCCAGGTTTCATTGGCGCTTCAACACCGTCGATCTTGTCTCGGTAGCCCTCTTCTTCCCAATCTCAAAGAATTCTCGTGGTGTGGGGATGTGAAACCAGATGCCATCTTTTCCGTGGCCATCTTTCTTCCCCCGACATTGAAACATATCTTCATCAATCCCGAGCGCAATATGTTGTGGACCCAAGCCTTTTTATCTTACTTCCCACAGGCGTCACCCGGAGTGGAGAACATTTCCATAGGCAGGTTCGGTCGTACCAACCCTGTCGATATCCGTCCTGTACTGGGCTGTTTTCACCTACGTTCATTGTCGATCTCCGGCGTACGAGTCTCGAACGTAGAATCTGCACTCAAACTGGCGGGACTTCCTCATCTCGAAGATTTAACCCTATTCTTTATCCATCGCTCTGCATCCACAGACCCTTCACCACACCAATCGAATCCCTCTATATTCCGTCGGGTCAAATCACTGTCATGCAATGGTTCACCCGAATTCCTCCATGCATCTCGTTTCCCCGTACTCCAATCATTCTCAACCGAGGAAGAATTCAGGATCCGTGACTCATTGAATGCACTGTGGAAACACTGCTCCCCGGATATTCTATGCAAGCTCTCCATCGACTTTACTTCGACTGAGCACTTCACATGGTCTTTGACTATGGAGGATATCCGAAACACGTTCAATTTTCGCCGGTTGGAGCAGGTTACCTTCGTAACCCCTCGGTGGATATGGAACGATCAGGCGTTGAAACTCATGGCCTCAGCTTGGTCAGGGTTGAGAAAATTAACTATTCAGCCTTTGAGCACGAGAAATGAAGATTCCGTGGGGTTTCCCCTCCTTGGACTCATTCATTTGGTCAAGTGTTGTCCACAACTGATGTTCCTATCTATTCGAATATCCGAACGGAATCCCCCGATCTCTCTATCCGATCTACCCGAGGACGGGCCCTCAAACCATCATATCGAAAGCATTTGGTTTTCTGGGGCAATAATGGAGCAGTCTCAATATGGCACCGTGGCAGCATTCTTAAGTTGTCTCTTCCCAAATTTGAGACAACTCATAGTATCCCCTACTGACCCGGGCTTTGACGGTTGGAAGAGCATTGAGGGATTGCTTGAAAACTTCGCGGCAGTGCGAGCTTATCCGCGGAGGGGATAGTATTATGCTTCGATTGGAGATGAAGTAGATGTGTTCAGCTGGTCGTTGTGGTTTTACCTCGGTAGCCTACACCGCGATTGTATTCTGTCGATTTGGCTCGCACCAATGCCATGTTGGAGTGGCTGCCCTCTTACCAATCTGTGTGTTTCCGTGGCCTCACAACTGCCGAGTTGACATGCAGGTATCCTCTCGGGGAGGCTAAAATGCGCCAGTGCTCTATACACACTGGCCAGCTGGCCAATGATACGAAGGATGTGGAGTGGAGGCGCTTAGACTCAGGTGGAGTCCCAGGACTCTCTCCATCCATCCACCGTCTACGGCTCGGCCTCCTCGGGGTGCCTTCTTCGGTTCCACTTTCTGTTCTCGTCGAATGTCTGCAAGCGAACGACTCCAAATGCAACCTGCAGAGGGCCTATATCAAACGCGATTCATATGCATTCAATCGATATACTGCCGAAGGGTCCAAGGATACTATGCAGTCGTAATTACACCCTGCATACTGTAGGTGTGAATTGTCATACATGTCATGCGTATTATCCTCAGACGTAGTCTGGACTCGGGCTTCAGATACACTGACAAATGCCAGCAACTTGTGAGTTCGGAGTACTCTCCTCTTCATTCTCCTCGGTTGACCTCGCTGTGTGCGGGTGCAGCTGTTAGAATCCACAAGTCTCCGAAGTACTCAAGTCTTCACCTGCCCCAACCTCCGCAAGAATGTCGTCAAGGTCTCCGGCAGATCTTTGCTTCGACTCACTCGATATCTCAACGTTGATTGCGAATGCGATGGATGGTGACCATGACTCTCAGGACGTAGGGTACCCGGACTTGGGGGCCATAGGATTGGTGACTTTAGCTTGCCTCCGTCGTTCCATGGAGGTGCCAGCACTTCGCGTCCTTTGGCGCGAACAGAGAGGATTAGACAATCTATTGAGGACATTGCCCCGAGACGCGTGGAAACGGGAACGGTTCAAAAGGGTTATACAACTGCACTGGCAATGTAGTGGCGACCATCGTGCATGGGAGGAGAAAAAAGAGGTATTTGTGAGTCCCTCTACTCCCGGCTCCCCGATTTAGTGGACGTGGTCTCACTTTCTGGTTCCAGTCTCTGAAAAGGTCGTTATCGTCCTTTGAATGGGGACGCTTTGACTTCTACGCCGCCTTTATCAAGGTTCTCGTCATCGAAGAACCCGAATATTCAGAATTGGAGGAATGGTCTCCCAACGTTTGGTCGGCACTTCAGCTCCACCAACATTTCCTTCACAGAGACCTCCTACCCGGCCTAGAGGAGTTCAGGTGGTTGGGAAAAGAAGAGTATCACTTTTCACAGGCTCTTTTGTTCCTCCCACATGCAATCAAACGCATTGTGGTCGAGTGTGGACACATGGACAAAGAGTGGTCCCGAGCACTCCTCTCATACTTCCCGAGTATATCACCCAAGGTAGAGCACATAGGACTCAAGATGGAGAGAGCCAAGGAATATGTCCGTATCGATGACATCCGACCGATACTGGGTTGCATCCACCTTCGTTCGTTGGTATGCGAATTCCAAATCTCAGATATGAAGTCTGCCGCGGTCGAATTGTCACAACTTCCAAATCTCGAAACGCTATCCTTGACCTTTGAAGGGCCAGACGGAGAAGATTCATCGCCTCCCCCTACCCCCTCCGTGTTTCGCTGTCTCAAGTCACTGACATGCGATTTTCCGGAGTTCTTCCAAGCATGTCATTTCCCTATGCTTCAATCCTTTTCAACGACAGATACGTGGGGAATACATGATTTATTAACCACGTTGTTGGGACACTGCTCCCCGGAACTTCTCCACGAGAT
The DNA here is from genome assembly GCA_027627245.1 of Meripilus lineatus. Classification (NCBI taxonomy): domain Eukaryota; kingdom Fungi; phylum Basidiomycota; class Agaricomycetes; order Polyporales; family Meripilaceae; genus Meripilus; species Meripilus lineatus. The sequence continues at coordinate 923 of JANAWD010000170.1, read as the reverse complement.
CAAGATTGTATCGGAGGACTATAAACCTACAAGGACGGAATTCCTCGGTGGTACGCGATCATATTTGACCAAGGAGGGTCTACAGGGACTGCTGGCCTTTCGCGCTTTAAAGCGCCTTGTGGTTGAGGTTGTCGGATGCGAATGGGGTGACCAGGAGTTGGAACTCTTGGCCTCCGCTTGGCCAGGGCTGACGGAACTGACTATTCTGCCCATCGATATAGATGTGGGGGATGACATTGGTTTCAAGTTCACTTTACCCGGGCTTGCTCACTTGGTGCGGCATTGTCCAGACCTAGCTTTACTGTCCATCAGTATCGGTAAACCGGACCTTCCGATCCCACTAACTGACCTACCTGACGCTGGTTGCTCGAACTTGCATCTCGAAGCAGTTGAATTCTGTGGCCCAGATATCAAGACATGTCAATGCGATGCCACTGCGGCTTTCTTATACTGTCTCTTCCCTAATTTGAGACGCATAGAACCCCATGGCGATGAGGATTTCAAGTTACAACGGCCTGGTTGGGAGAGGGTCGAGGAATTAGTCAGACTTTTTCGGACAGTGAGAACTCACACGCAGAGAGGACACTAGCACGGTGAAAGAGTAGCACTCATGTTTCCTTAGTAGAAACCTTCAATGTAGATATTGTACCTCAAAAGATACGATCTCTTCTGCTCCGCCAGGGATATAATCGATAATGGACTCTACCTTGAAAAAATGTAGAACGGCCTGGAGAGGTCATATTCAATGCCAGAATCTTCGTAAAGGGGAAAAGGAGTAGGAGGAGGATTGTTACTAAATACTAAATATCACTGGCAAGTCCGAAGTGCAGCCCACCCAAAGACGTAGCAAAGAAGTGCTGCCACTTCGAATTCGACCGTGACTGCTTGCATTTGGCCGCGTGGAGAACCCCCCAGACTGTCGC
>JANAWD010000017.1:75670-153653 GCA_027627245.1 Meripilus lineatus | reverse complement strand
GCGTCTCTCCTCCTGAACGTCAGGCGTCGCTTCCGCAACCCCCTCAGCAACAGGCTTATCGACCCCCGACCCGCAAGCGCAAAGTTGGGCTCGACGACTTCAACTTCTTAGCTGTACTAGGAAAGGGTAATTTCGGGAAGGTCATGCTTGCTGAAGAGAAGAAGTCAAGCAACCTGTATGCCATCAAGGTCCTCAAGAAAGAGTTCATAATCGATAATGACGAAGTAGAAAGGTAGATGATATTCCACGTCACGGTGTATTCACTTACCCATGCCGTTTCTCCCAGTACACGTTCTGAAAAGAGGGTTTTCCTTGCCGCAGCTCGCGAGCGACATCCATTCTTGCTGGGCTTACACTCATGTTTCCAGACCGAGACGCGTGTCTATTTTGTGATGGAATACGTCAGCGGTGGTGATCTCATGTTACATATTCAACGCAAGCAGTTCTCATTGAGACAGGCGAAGTTCTACGCTGCGGAAGTTCTCCTGGCACTGGAGTACTTCCATGCAAACGGCATCATTTACCGGTACGTTGCTCATGATGGGTTAGTTTGAATACTGACTCCGGATCACAGCGATCTCAAGCTGGACAATATTCTCCTGACGTTGGATGGCCATGTCAAAGTGGCCGATTATGGTCTCTGTAAGGAGGATATGTGGTATGGTTCAACGACTAGCACCTTCTGTGGTACCCCCGAGTTCATGGCTCCTGAGGTATGGACGCTGTTATCTCAATTCGATACGCCGAGAAGGCTCAGTGATTTCTACGTTTTTAGATCTTGTTGGAGCAACGATATGGGAGGGCTGTCGACTGGTGGGCGTTTGGCGTTCTGATGTATGAAATGCTCCTCGGTCAATCCCCTTTCCGCGGAGACGACGAAGACGAAATATTCGACGCCATCCTGGAGGACGAACCGCTGTACCCCATTACGATGCCTCGAGATGCTGTGTCCATTCTGCAAAAGGTATTGTGTTGAGTCATCTCATGGAACTCGTCTTGTCACTCATCATTGTATGTTCCGTTCTTGTAGTTGCTCACACGAGATCCTACTCGCCGATTAGGGTCAGGAAAGACTGACGCTGAAGAGATTAAGAGGCATCCTTTCTTCAAAGACGTAAGCTTTGACGATGTCTTGAACAAGCGTATTCCTCCACCCTATTTCCCTACGATCGTGAGTCCGTTCAAGTCTGACTTAGTTAAGTTCACTCTCTCAATCATCGATTCAGAACGGCAGCGCCGACACAAGCAACTTCGATGAAGAGTTTACTCGAGAACAACCTACATTGACACCGGTCCACGGACAACTATCCAGTCGCGACCAGGCCGAGTTTAACGGGTTCTCATGGGTACGTGATTGGATCTCGACTTTCAGCAATCTCTGACACCTCGGTGTAGGTTGCATCATGGGCTGAAGTATAAAGGACTGTGTGAGGTCGAAATTCTATTATTTTCATTTCCCGTTTCGTTCCCCTTTGACCCATTCTGTGAGGTTGTTGTACTTGGATACCTGCTTTGTACATGACAATCATCACTAGTGTACAACCCAATTGTCTGACGTGATTACACTATTCTTTGTTTGTCGTTCCTAGGACATGACTACCTGTCCCGGGCAAGCCATGTAGTCGCTCTTCTGTTAATGGACCCGCTTCTGTGTCATCAATGATACCACTTCCTTGTCCTTTCATAAGATCATGGAAACTCTTCCAAAGTGCGGCGATGGTTTCATACTCTCGGGTCATTCCCAGCACCTCTTCGAATTTACGGTTGAGAGAATTACTGGCGGGAAGTAATGCCTCGAAGCCCTGCACATTTTTTGAGCGCGCCTGCATAAACGGAGTGAATAAGACTTACGGTTGTGATTTCACCTATCAGTCTTGCACGCTCTTTATCGAAAAAAGAGTGGTCCTCTCCTGGTTGCGAGTTCATTGAGATCGTAGCCTGGATGATATCGTGCCTGATTTCGGGATCCTCGATGGCCAGTAAATGGGGAGGGTTTTGGATAGGACCAACTGTGAGGTCGTAGGGGTTGTCGTGGCCTATTGAGTAGATCGGGGTTTCTTGTTGAGTTGTGATTTGAATAGAATATACGTAGACTACGGTGGTCTCACCAAGGGTGTGATTCACAATAAGAATCGGCGAGTCGCGATCGGATACACGGTGTTGTAGATCTCCCAGGAACCTGCACTCGAAGCGATTCTGTAATCCTCATGCCAGAGCCCGACTCGGGTGACGTTATCAATCCCCACAATCATCCGACGCCAGTCCCACAAAGCAATCAATCTGAGGGAAAAGGACACGGACGTCCTTGGCTTTTCACCTTCCCCGCTCTCAGTGCTGAAGCCCTGAACAGATAGAAAACCAAGGAAGGGCTCACTTGTAATGAAGGTCATCACAACCTTCTACCCACCTTCGTCCGTTACAGCCTCAATTACATGTCGCCTTAGCTCAGACTCTGAGTTTGAACACCTCGTGATTGCAAAGACAAACCGAATTCTCGTCCATTCATTGGCTCCTGAAGGTCTCCGGTACGAATGCGAGATTGAGGTTTGGGGGAGGGTCCTTTCTTTGCGCGCAGTACCTTCAAAAGTGAGTTATCCCCGTGTTCGTTTGGCCGTGTTCTCTCTTAAACGTTATCCGTAGGGACTTAAATCCTGCAATGTATTGGTATTAACTGACCACCCAGAACCCCAAATTGTTATCTTGGCTCTCGAAAACGTCAATACCTCTCCCTCCCTTGTGAGCAAAGGGGCGATCTCGCTGCAGGATCGCCATGCCAGCCACGCCGAGTTCTGCTCTGATGTCGCAATGCATCCCTCAGGCCAGTTGGCCGTGGTCAGCTGCTATAAAGGAAAACTCACTGTCTTGACGTTGAAGAAAGGGCTTATCAGTGATCAATTCGACGTTTCGTAGGTGACATCTGGTGGGATTCACGCCAGTTACGTCATTAATGAAGTTGCCAGTGTTCAGGAATTGAACCTGTTGGCCCTGGCCTTTGTGGGAACAACATCGGATGAACATACACTTGCCCTGCTGCATATCGATCACAAACAAAGACCACAACTTGTTTCGCGGACCCTGAATCTGCAGTCGCAAGAACTGTCGCCCACATTCTCTCCAATACTTCGCAACACAGTCCTACCATCCCGATCATTCCCTACCTTTGATTCCCCTCCATTCCTCATTCCTGTTCCCCCGATATCGCTTTCAGATGAATTAGAACCAGAGGATGAACCTCTTGGTGGGGTGCTTGTGATCGGTGGCCGCAAAATCCATTATTTCGAAGAGTCTAGCATTTCACGACAACAAGTCAAACGAGGGAAACAAAGTCGTCTTGATGCGCGGAAGGCGAGCGCGTCAGCCTCAGAGAACGATAAAGCCAAGGAGAAGGAGAAAGCTCGTGAAGGAAGGAAAGTGAAGCCGAAAGCTAGTGTCAGGTGGCCTTGGAGCGACATCACAGCGTAAGAGGTTTACCGTCACGTCCACCATAAGACTGACATCGAATTGTCAAGGTGGTGTGCCGTAGAATCTGACACAAGAAAACTCATTCTGTGTGATCGGTACGGTCGCCTCAGTTTTTGCACGATGGATACACCGTCACGGATAGTCCTGATACCTTTGGGCGAGGCAAGTAAGACCCTTCCCGTTGGTGTGGTAGTTATGTTGAGCACATTTCTTAGATCTCACCTGCCACAACTATGACATACGTTGGCTCTAGTGTTGTCTACGTGGGTTCCCACCTTGGCAACTCGCAGATCATTCGAATACATCCATCTGCCGTAGGAGATGCTCAGAACAATACGCTACCCATTCCAGACACCGTCGAGGTTGTAGTTGACCCTAGTTATCTGATGAGGGAAGACGAGCCTGTCGACGATCAAGCTCCCGAACAGCTGAAGAGTCTTGAGGGCCTTATAGTCCAGACAAAGGGCACATTCGTTGAGGTTCTGGAGACATTCCATAATATCGCCCCTATTGTCGACGCCGTATCTGCAGATATTGATGGGAGTGGACAGGTGAAGTTGTTGTTCTCTTAGTTTGACGTTTCAAAGCCTCAATACCTTGAAAAATAGCCTCAATTAGTGACATGCTCTGGAGGCGGGAATAAGGGGTCATTGAACTTTGTGCGGACAGGCGCAGATTTCAACGAACTTGCAGTATTGAGGGAAGTGCCAAATGTAACAAAGATCTGGCCAATTCGTGCGCGTTTTGAGAGCAGGTGAGTCTGCTTATCTCATTTTCCTGCTCCATCTTGACGGATTGGCAGAGTTGATACCCATATACTAGTCTCAACCTCGTCCAATACACTGTTATTCCGATTGGACGGAGGGAAGAGCTTCCACACTCTGGACCCCGAGTCAATAGGAATCAAAACTACAAGTGCCACGCTGGGCCTCGCAAATGTCTCGAGGCGCGTCACGAAGTCAACCGGCGGTCGCACAACATCTTCCTATGTAGATTCATCCCTGATAGTTCACGTCACGAGTCAAAGTGTCAGCCTCATCGAGTATGACGAGGCGTTGGGAAGTTTCCATCCTGTGGGAGATCCATGGACACCGTCGGGGCATGATTACACGTGGGCAGGAAGGGAAATTGTTGCCGCTAGCATAAATCCGAGCCAAATCGTTGTTGGACTCAGCGAGGGGCGGCTAGTACTGTTGAACATTAATGAAGCCAAGCAATTCCAAGTTCAGAAGTACGAACTCTCTTGTTACAATGCAAAATTGCTCACCTAGTTCTAGGTACCGGGACTTTTCGAGTTCACCTTCTCAATCGAAGGAGATTTGCGCAATCTCTTGTCTCCCCTTCGACCCCTCCAAACATTTCTCGCTTTACATCGCTGTTTCCTTTTGGGGAGAAAACTCAGTGACCGTACTCTCCCTCGAAAGACCGGATGATTATATGGCCACCGTATACACCTCACCACCTCTCCCGTCCTTGCCGGGAACACTTCTCATGTATAACTTTGGCCTTGGTCGTAAGACGAAAGATGCAGATTATCATCCTCATGTTCTGGCTGGCCTCCTGGATGGCACCGTGGTCGCATTCTCTTTCAAGAAAGGAGAGCTCAGAGACAAGCGGATCTACTCTCTTGGCTCTCTTCCTGTCTCACTCTCAACTTGTATTGTAGACGGAAGAAGGTCGGTTTTCGCAACAGGAAGTAGGTCCTCGGTATTCTATTGGAATAAGCAGAGACTACAGCAGTCCCACATATTGCTCAAGGTCGGGTCTGTCTGGTCGCTAACCTATTTTTGTCTCGCTGATTTTTCTGTTTGTTTACCAAGGGCATCAACACTGGGGTTAGCATCAATACACCCTCATTCTCATCTTGCTTGATCCTAGCATCGAGCTCGACCTTGTCCATCGGCCAAGTCAGAGGTGTTGATAAAACTCAACTTCGAACCGTGAGCATTGCTGCAGGGGTATACAGGCGTGACAGGAATATGCTGACGCATACTAGATCAACCTTGGAATTGAAAATCCTATGAGGGTAGGGTACCACAACGCTTCGAATCAATTCGGGGTTGCCTGTCTCCATACGACCCCTGAAATGCTTGGCGAGCCCGAGAGCTTCACTAGTACCTTCTCCTTGTTTGATGGGAATTCATTCAGCAGTACGGGATCTTTCTTTCCTTGTTGGATGCCTGTGAGCTGAATATGTTCATGGTTTCAGGAAGTGTCGCTTTTTCATGCGAATCTGGGGAAGAAATAACAACGCTCCGCGCTCTGGATCTTCTCCTGCCGGGAGTCGGGATCGATGGTCCTACCTTTGTGATTGGGACGGTTCGACACAATGCTGGGGAACATGGGTCCTCGACTGGTCGCCTGCTGATACTCGTTGGAGAAAACTATGAATCCCCTTCTCCCACCACTATTCGTAGAGTGAAATCAATAACTTCTACTCACACAGACGGTTGCGTATACGCTCTCGATGCCTCGGGCGATCTGATAGTAGCAGGCATAGAGTCATCCGTGAGTCTCAGAGCCCATAGACGTGTGTGCACAACTCGCTGACTCCAACGCAGGTGATCATCTACAGAATTCAAACCTCTGGCATACCAACAATTACCCAAGTCGCAAAATGGAACCACAACTATCTTGTTACAAACCTCGTGTACAGGGATAGCATCATCACGGTTGGAGACGCCATCAGCTCGATATCGATGCTTCGTTTTGAAGGCGACCGCTTGAAAACAATTGCTCGAGACTACAACCCACTTTGGCCGGTCGCGTTGGAAATGACACCTTCGAATGACGTCGTCGGTGCAACTGTAAAGATCACCCCCGTTCTGAAACGACATCGTGACCAACTCACTTTTTGCGTATTAGACCGATTGTGATATATTCACCTTTTCGCTCGATACCTCAAGCACACCAACCGTTCTCGAACAGCGTGGGAGTTTCCAATTTGGAGAAGTCGTTACAAAGTTCCTGCCAGGTGCGTTAAGCTTTGCTATCTTGTCTCTGGTGTGGATGGCTTCGTTCTCATACTATTGCAGGGGCAATCACATACCAAGATGCCACCGAGAGGAAAACCTTCCAGCCGGAGCACGTATTCTTCACGTCATCTGGGCGTATCGCTCTCATTTCACAAGTCGACGACGAAACCGCCCTCAAACTCACTGCTCTACAACGCAACATGGAGAACGTCATCAAAGGACCCGGAACGGTCAGCCATTCAAAGTAAACATTTATTTTCGATTATGTCCCATTTAAGATCTCATCAGACTGACCACAACCTATAGATGGCGCGCACCAATCAAGACACGACGAAAAGGCGAACTCGAGCCAGTATCGGCGGTTGGTTTCCTCGACGGCGACTTCCTAGAGCAATTCCTCACCCACCCGGACAAACCCCGACTACTCCGAGGAGAAACAGACGCGGAGAAGATTGCATTCGACAGTAAAGAGTTGGAAGGCATTCTTGAGAAGCTTCAAAGCTTGCACTAGAACGGAAAAAGGAGTGACATCTACATTGTATGAATAGCAGTTCCTTCTCTCGCATATTATGTATGTAAAAAGACGTAGCGAACGAACGACGGAAAGGGAGGATGTGATATAGACTTGTCTGGCTGAGAACAACGAACAAGGTGGGGGCGGGGGGTATCTACGTGCGTGTAGTAGAGAACATGTTGATAACACCTCTGGAGAGCGAATGGAGCATATCTTGTTCTTCTCCTCGTTGGGGCGCAAAGAAGAAACCAGATGTAAGTACGAGATAACTAAAAAGTAAATGAGTTCCATTGAAACGTTCAGAATATGTGAGAAATGCATACCTCAAAATAAGGATGCTGCCTCGGTGATAGTTGCTCTTTGCTTCAATATACGTATAAGTCATCAAGAAGACGGACAATATGATCACCACAACGTCCCATCGGGGGAAAATCAAACTACGACAAAACTCAGATGGAAACGACTTTGGACGCAAGGGGTGAGACTCACGTAAAGGTATCTGCAACGGAACCCATTTTTTCTGGAGCATACCAGGCAGAAAAGGCGACCATAGCTGGAATCTGGAGCAAACAAACCTGCAACGCATATGCGGAACCAATTTCCATACTACCAAAAGTCACGTCAACGAATGAAATCTGACAAAAAGGGAGCGAGGGAAACACTACCTCAGAGCGATATTACCGTTCAAGGCAAAGGACATGGCGTTCATGAATTCTGTCGTGTTAGGAACAAGGGCGAAAAGAGTAACCCCGAGGAATTTTTCATCGATCCCCGAACCTTCCAATACAACATCAACCACCTCGACCAAAAGATCTGGACAAGTTGAAAAAATCAGTTTCACCTTTCTTACCAGAACCCGAATTCAAGTATACACGCACCTGCAATAACAGCATAAAGAGCCGTACAAGCAAGGAGCACGCTCGCACTTGTCGTCCGACTCCACGAAGGAGCATCATGCCCTCCATGCGCGGCTTCTTCCTCAGCAGTCGCACCCGATACCCTCATCCTCTGCGGCATCTGCGCATGTGTCTGCTGTTGGTGCCTCAGCGCACTTACAGTCGCAACAGCAACAGCACGAGTGAAATCATCCGGTGTGATACTCTCCGGAAGATGCGTCGGTCGTAATCCAGGATCCTTCATCGCACGATCCACGCTCTCCAAAACCGGATCATATTCCTGTGTTTGGATGACAGGTGGCTCGGCGTATGAAATCCTCCTAGCACCAATGGTAGGGACATCCGAACTGGTGGATTGTGGTTGGTGTGCTGTGGTACTTCCTTGTGGATCCGAGGGACGTTGATTTGGTACTTGGCCGCGAAGACTTGCGATAGTGCTAGGTTTGTGCTGGAGAGTGGGCTGAGACCGAGTGTTGGGTACAAGACGATGATAAACAGATACCCTGTCCCGAGACGGCATGGGTACTTCCATCGGGTGAAGGAGTTGCTGAGGATTCTGCCAAATTTGACTGGCATGCGTTCGTAAAGAGAACCAAAGACCGATCAGGTACGACTTCGAGAAGAGTCAGTCAAATTGCCATCGTTCGAGGGGGGACACAGCAAACATACAAAGACCAAAACAATCGCACAAAAGTACATCAGTTTCTTGACAGTGGATTGATAAAATGGATCATCAGCAGGATCAGGATGTTCATAATAACAGTGTTGGCAAACCCAGGGTGCGTCTGAAGAGGGCGTATTCTCCGGGCACCCATCACAAACCAACTGGAACTAAAGTGGACGAACAAAATCCCAAGATCAGAAAACGCAACAACCTCCGAAGCATGGAAAGATAAGAAAACTCACGCTGCCATAGGTTTGATAAAACAATGTCGGTGTCAAAGTTCCAATAAACGCCATGATCAACAGCATACTCGTCACTCCCGCACTCTTGGCATTGAACTTCTGCTCTTTTCTCCGAATTGCACTGCTGCACATACTCATCCCCGGCATGAGCAACACACCAGCCAACAAACTCCCCACAATAGACCCCTCCACCAAATGACCCTTTCCCTGCGTGAGCGCAATAGCGTAAAGGATAATCTCAATAATCGAACCAAACGTCGCGTTAATCACGGCGCCCATTCCAATGGAAGACTGCGCAGAGATAGATGCCACAGCCATACCAATAAAGTATGACAGCGGGATAACGCTCGTAAGACTGAGGAGGAAAATAAGGGGCCTCGACGTGAGCATCGCCAGGAACGCCGTGACAGGTTTTCCTTGCCGCATTCTCTCTTCCACGATCGGCAGCAACACAAATCCGTCGAACAAGACGAAAAACACGATCGGGAGAAGGTTGATGAAGAGGATGTTGACACCCCCAACGGTGTACTTGTAGTACTTCCACCCAAACGCTCTGTATGTACAAAGCAACACGGTGGAAGAAGCGCCTCCGGAAGGAGCAGCCTGTCCAGCTGCAAGCCTCGGGGGCTTGAAAGTAACCTCGCTTGCGGTCTGACCTGCCGCAGTCTCAGCGGTACCAGCTTGTGACGAGGCGTTAGCTGGTATTGGTACTGGAACCACTGCGGGGGCTGCGCAGAAGCGGATCTCTGTGGGGTGTTGGAAGAGATGTTTGATGAGTGCCCAATTAAGCCTCGCCATGGGAATTGTGAATACGAGGGCCCAACAAATAGCGCATACGACGAGCATGATCGGTGCAATCACGCATACGAGTGAGAGCCAGAAGCATATCCGGCCGAGGACATCACTAGACCTTCCTTTGCCCACACCGATGGAATACAGTCGAGAAGTCGTGTAACGAGGATGTGGAGTGGCCCCGTAAGATTTGGAGGGTGTCATGGTGACCGCAGGGGCACCGAGCAACGAGGTTGCTTCGTTTGGAAGGGGAGCCTCCCATGAAGGGGTGGACTCGTGTTGAGCGAAAGTACGAGGGGTGATCGTTGAATGTGCGGAAAAGGGGACACCGTTTCGGGGAGGGTCTGTGGGGGAAATTGTGGGATCCTCTGAGGTTTGCGCACGTTCTTCATCGTCTTGGGAGCTATCCTCCTCGTCAATATCGCCTTCGACGTACTTGCCGAACGGCCATACGAGATACCAACCAAGTCCAAAGATTAGAGTAGAGTAGCGCTTCCCACCGTACGGGATTATGTAAAGGATTGCGGAGACTGCAAGACAGAAGAGAGACATCCACCAGCCGAATACGACTGCCCAGACGATATTGCCGGGAATAAGATGTCTCTCTGCCTGAGCCGAGGGCACTGAATGCAGAGCTTGGTCGGCATCACGAGTGACGGAACGCGACTTTTTGTACAGGGCGGGCTTCCAGATGGGCAAACCGAAAGGATGCTCTACATTGATGAGGGATTGACGATCCTTGAGAGTGATGGGATCATCCTCTTCTTCATCGTCGTCTTCATCTGTCGAAGGACTCTGCGGAATCCTGTCTGGGGGCCTGAACTCTCTCCTGGTAGTAGCGCCCTCTCTACCTGGAGTAAGTTGATCATCTTCGACATCCTCCTCGTCCTCCTCCGTGAATGTGTCTTCTGCTCTCGAAGGTGCATTAGAGCTTGTTACACTGGTACTCCGGTGCCCACGCCGTTTCAAAGAGGTCGTTGACGTGTTCCTGACAGGGTTCAAGATGCGTCTTGGTGTCGGAGAGACCTCTCTCGGCACAGAAGCATACGAAGTTCCCTGGTGATGGTGCTGTGGAGTATCTGTCGCAGACCACTGTGCAGAACCATGACTGAAGCTACGATGGATAGGCATACGACCAGTTATGATCCTGTTTGTGTTGGTGGGGGTAGTGCCTGGGGTGGTGAACGCAGCAGCAGCATCATTGCTGTCGTCAATTACGATGTCCGTTGGTGTTGGTGGACTAGCCATGGTTGGACGATGGCTCCCGTTCTTGATGACGGAGCACGATGGTTCGTGACGAGAAGGTGTTAAGGAAGAGAATGGAAAGGAATGAAAAGGAGGAGAGTCTGGTGTTTCAAAAAGGACTTGTTTGAAGGGTTTGTGAGTGAAGGGCCTGCACTCCAACTGACAGATCCAAATGAAGAACGCAAATTACAATGACGTATCCCACAATTCCAGCGCTTTATTATTGGCACATCCCTGCGCTACAATCGCCAACAATGGTCGCATAATCACTTCATTCCTATTAGCTGCCCCCAAACAAGCTGGCTATATGCGCCCCCTCCTGCTTGCATCCTCGAAATCGCGTTCAAATCCACCCCTTGGCAACGATTTTACCAGGAACGAGATGTACACACCCACACAGCTGTGAAAGACGCGAGCCTGGACAATCACCGATGTGATAAATCGACAGCTTCTCATCGTTCTCGAGCAGCTCAAAGACCTCGTTCGCACCTTCTCTCACACCATCATCGGAGCCGCACTCCCGACAAACGGGACACACGCACACCCTCCGCCAATCCACGCAAGTACGCTGATTATGGTAAATGGTAAAACATTATTCACCGAGGAAACCCCCGGAAAAGTAGATTATCCCTGTCATCATTAATGAAGAGGTCCAAAGAGTGTCAATTAATCTAGTTACTTGCAGTAAAAGAGTAGTACGGGTATATCATAGATCCTGGGTATGTCGCAGAATACCACGACGTTCAAACAACACAATCCATATAAACCAGAGAGGCTTGGGCATGCATAAACAAGCGAAGGAAAGGAAAGGAACGAAACGAAACAAAATGAAACGAATGATCAACCAACCACCAACCCATGAGTGAATCAATCCAAAATGCCAAAAGAGAGTAGATCCCGATGACAGAACCAGCAATCCCATCTCCACCCGTCCAACCGTCTTCTTGCACTCCCCGCCCCCGAACAGCACCCACCCGCTTCCACGGAACATGTCGACCCGGAACGATCAAAGACATAAAAAAAGGGAGCGGAAACGAGCAACGAAAAGAATTCACAAAAGAATCGAAAAAGTAGAGAGGAAAGAGAGAAAGAACCCAAAAAAAGTGATCAAATAATTCACTTCTTCATCACCTTCTCTCGCAACTCTGCCTGTTTCAGCCTTGCTCGCAGATATTCCAATCGCACTTCATACCTCGCAGTCACCTCTTCTCGTCGCTTCCGAATGTCCGCCATCTCCTGTGTCAACGTATCATCCACATCCATAGAATCATTCCCCAAACTCGCCTCAGAGTCCGCCGTCATGAATGAACTCGTCGATGCAGGCGGAGGAGGCCCTCGAAACCCACTATCCCCATTCCCATTCGCTCCTCCAGCGCTTACTCCACCCTCCGCAACAGTAGCAAGCGGCAAATGCCCCGTACTCCTCGCCAAATTCACACTCGACGTACTCCCAAACCTCCTCACAGAAGGTCTCGAAACCAACGGCGAAGCAGGCGCACCCATCAACCTACTCTGCGAATACGAATGCGAACTCGACATGGTCGACACCGAATTCTTGCGAAGCAACTGTACCGCATTCGGAAGTGGAGGTGCACTATGCGGAGGAAGAGGTAATCTTCTCATGGACCCTGTCGTCCTCATCGATCCCGAGGACTTGATCGAAGTAGAATCCATCTCCTTCCCTGACCTCATAGACCTATCATCGCTCTGCATATTCGCATGCTGAAACACCGCTCGACTCAGCGGCGTCCTCGTCGTTGGACTCTTCGTCTGCTGTACGAGCGTGGTCAACTCCAGCCCATTGAACGCGTCCAATAATCTTCTCCCCTCGGCCTCGACCAATTCGATCTCATGCCGAATTTCCTGCGCAGACTGCTCAAACTCGTCGTCCGGATCCGTCGAGACAATCGTATGCGGCCTTCGAATTTCCGAAGGCACCCCTGGTCGATGGTACGAAGATGGAGGAGAAGTGGGGACTCTCCTAGCGCTTCGCGTAGTCGATCGTGAAATAGAGTCCGTCCCATTCATCAAGCTGATTCCACCATTAGAATCAAATGTCCGATGCGAAGAAGAAAATAAATCAGGGGGAGAAAGGGTAGAAGAAGTATCCGTTCTGAGGGATGCAGCACTTGTATGTTTTGACAAGCGTCGGAACAAGCCTGATTTACGGGCGATGGAAGAACCAGTCGAGAAGATGCTATTCGTTTCGCTTTTATGCGAGTCCATCGAATCGGAAGGTCGCCGCCTTGCTGTGGCACGCTTGAACATGCCGGCAACAGTGGACGTAAAAGAAACTTTGTGTGCGGGGGCTGAAGTGGCTCTGGGGGATTGTCGATTAAGTGAGGAGGAGGGACGTCGGTGGTGGTGCGAAAGTGTGACAGATGCTATGGATTCGGCGCATCATGCCTAAGATGTCACTCAAACAGAAAAAAAAATGGGGAGAAACTCACTGCGTTCATCTCTACTGTGATCCCGACTAAGAATGGCTACTGGTACAAGGGGAGTCTCGGAGGGGAGGGCGGAACCACTGGCAAAACGGTCGAACAAGCTCTGTCGTAAAAGTCGGTATTCATCGTCACTGTATAAAGTAACATGAATGCAAAGTCTAAATCCGTATGCTCAAGGACAAATGGAGAAAGAGCGCACTTTAAGAGGCCTTCTGTATTTGCTACTGCGAGTTCGTCGAGTCGCTGTGCGAGGGTGGTCCTGAAAGTCATGAATGTCACGATGAGTACAAGACGGGTGCGGGTAGGAGCGGGTACTGACGTGATTGCATCGGAGGGATGGGAGAGGTTAGTACTATCAACGTCGGACATCATGGATGATCTGCGTGGGGATCCCACCACTCGAGGACTAGAGTCGTACATGGAAGAACGGGGAAAGGGAGGAGACTTTGTATGGTCGCGCGAAGGACGTGGAACGGAAGGAGACTGGGATGATGATTGTGAAGGAGTATTAGTATTTGAGTGAGCATTTCCTGTATGCTTCCCATACTGGAAACAAGGTTTGTGTGACAAGGGTGGGTCCCGCTGAGAGTTGATAGGATAAGGGTCCTGGAGGTACTCACGAATCTGGAGCGAATGACACGAACGACTTTTCGGTCGTCGTGGAGGTGTTGTTCGTAGTCTTCAGGCCGTCTGGCAGAAAAGAATCCCATCACTGGCTCATGCTCGTCTTGTCGGTCGTAGTAGCCGTTGTCTAGGTGGTAGTATCAATGGCGAGTCGTAGTGGTATCACCAAAGTCGCCGCTGATTGGCCACGAGACAAATCCCATTAGATAAGATAACTCCCATTGGATAACCACTTAACCCCGGGTGTCTTACCATAACTGGACATGCCACGAGTTATCGAACCATTCGAGTGCAAAGACGGCGGTGGCATTTGAGAAATCGTGTCCTTTCTCCCTGTCGTGGGTATACACACTCATCACATCCAAGACATACTGCGCACATCTCATTAGCCCTCGGACTATAAAAGACACGTCCGAACGACCCCCTGGATCCCAGGAAACACCATGGCACCCTCCAACGCCTCCCTCAGCCCACGCTCAAAACACTATGAATTCCTCGGACCTCCAGGCGCCCTCTTTATCATTCTAGCAGTCCCAACTACGGCTTACTCGCTCTATTTTGGTTGTTCGGAGACATCAGGAGGTTGTCTTCCACCTCTAGACACTCTATGGCCCAGAATCCAAACATCAGTTCAGGACAAACAGTGGTGGCTCACCCTGTTCGACCTAGAAGCAACTTACTACTACCTCGCTTGGTACGCATTCTGCGTCGCGGCTTGGCTGATCCTACCCGGAGATTGGGTCGAAGGAACCTTGATGCGTAACGGACAGAGGAAGCAGTACAAGATCAACGGTAAGTACAACCCCTAGTACTTTCCTCTTACTCGTGATCGCAAACACCAAACTTTGACTGACGCGACGCGTTTTTAGCGTTCTCAACTCTCTTGTTGACTTTGGGGTTACTCTCGGGTTGGATTTATCGTTTCGGACCACAGAGTTTCACATTCATTCATGACAAATGGATTGGATTCGTCACTGCAACGTTCCTCATGTCTGTCTTCCAGGCATTGTACGTGTACTTGATGTCTTTCCAGGGGGATAGATTGTTAGCCCTCGGGGGTAACTCTGGAAACATCATTTATGATGTGAGCTACCATCTACAACCTGTCTCGATGACATGTCTCACTCACTGACGCCGTACAGTTCTTCATTGGGAGAGAACTCAACCCCTCTATTGGTTGGTTCGACATCAAGACATTCAATGAACTCAGACCAGGCTTGATTCTATGGCTCCTCATCGACATCAGCATGGCCTGTGAACAAGCCGTTCGCCGAGGTGGAATGATCACAGACTCCATGATCCTCGTGCTCCTATTCCAAGGTCTCTACGTCGCAGATGGTCTCTACAACGAGGTTTGCCACTCCCTGTGCCCCTCTCCGCCACAAGCACATTGCAACTGACATTATCACACCGCCCCTGTAGCCAGACATCCTCACCCAAATGGATATTACTACAGACGGCTTCGGTTACATGCTGTCTATTGGTGATCTCTGCTGGGTCCCGACTGTCTATTCTCTTCAAGCACGGTACCTCGTTTTCAATCAAGTCGAGTTGGGTCCCGCGTGGACTGCTGCAATTGTTGCGGCCAACTTCTTGGGTTACTATATCTTCCGAACCGCCAATGCCGAGAAACAAGACATCAGAAGCGGTCGCAACCCCAAGAGTACGTTTGATGCTCGCTTCAAAAACGCTGTTGAAAGTCTAATTTATGAATTTTAATAGATCTTCAGACGATGCCCACTGAACGAGGCACGAAGTTGTTGATCTCGGGATGGTGGGGTGTTTCCAGACATCCAAATTACCTGTTCGTGGACCCCTTGCATGTTGATGAGACATCCCGTACTGACTTCTCGCAGTGGTGATCTCCTCATGGCTCTCGCTTGGTCACTGCCTACTGGCTTCAACACCCCAGTAACGTACTTCTACGTGATGTACTTCACTGTCCTTCTCATTCACAGACAACGTCGTGACGATGCGGCGTGTTCACTGAAGTACGCCACTTCGTCGATATCTCATGATTGACTGTGTGCTTACTCTTTCACTTTCAGGTACGGGAAAGACTGGGACAAGTACTGCAAAATTGTACCCTATCGCATTTTCCCATACATCTACTGATGTCTTGAAAAGCTTTGTCGTGTTTGTTCCATCTCCTGCTTTGTGTTTCCGCCCAGGATATCCAGTATTATAGTGCACCTTTTTTGAGATCTGTTATTACATTGGACAACGCACTTTTGCGTAATGGGATCCAAACCGCCTCGGTGCCCGTGTTACCTACTGAAGAAACTACAAGTCCGTGGTCTTTGAACTCTCCCATGAGTGCCCGTAAGGAAGTATCGTTCGTTGCTACGAAATTCTCCCGGGCCAATGCGAAGAGGGTGGAATATTCGCAGGCTAGTTGTTCCAACGCTTGGGGTGTAGAAACTTCGTCCATCGACTCCATTTGTCTCTCGCCCAACAACACAAACAACTTCTTCGCCTTGTCTGTGACCGACACCAAAATATGCCTTGCAGCTACCTCCGTCATCAGTGCTGCTCTTGTGTTCACGGCCGTGTCGGTCGCGGAAGCCTTGGACCCATGGTGGGTAAGCGATGTCCTGTCGGCATGGTGTAATTCGAAATCGTAAGGTTTGAGAGTGGTCACGTCGTGCCATAGCCATGTACACGATCGGGATAAGAGAGTGGATGTTGTTCCGACTTGGATTCCAGTCCCAGGGTCCGGTTTTCGTGAGAAGGTCTCGTCGAGAGACCAGAGGAGAGGAGAGGCGATATTGTCGACTGAAGCTATGACATGGACACCTTGGATACTACATAGACTCGCCACACAGGTTCGGAACTTGGAGGATTTGAGAGCCGGGATGTCCATGCTGTGGATAATGATACATATCGGTTTTGGGGGTGGGTCTTGCCCTTGGGGGTTGGAGAAGAACGTTTGGAGCCGGAGAATTTGGCCTTCTGGACCACGTTGTGGTAATGGAGTTGAGGCAATTTCGGGGATCCTTTCGAGGGCGGAAAAGACATCCTTGAGGGCAAATCCGGGTGCGAACGCGTTCATAACTACAACATGCACTTTCCACACTTTGCTCGCGTACGCTGCAAATCCATTAAGGATAGTCCGTTTCGAGCCTACGCCGTACATGAGGAGATTAAACCCCTGTTTGAGTTGCATGGTGAACGTAGGGAACATTTGAGAGTAGTCGAAGGAGTGGTGGGAGAGGTTCTCACGTGCGGAGATGGAGGAAACGGCGGTGGAGAATTCTTCATGTGAGAGGGGGGATATCTGGGAGGAGAATACGTTTGTGGAGGTGCGGCTGGGTTTGTGGGATTGAAGAAAGTAGTTGTCGAAGGATGTTTCGGAGATGGCGTGGTTGAACGATGGGAGTTTTGTTTCTTGGTTGTCCGAGGCATCAGAGTCAGTCCCCTCTGGGGATGATCTGTCAAAGACGGGAGACATCTGTGGGTGAATGGTGTTGGCGACTTACTGGTGTCCTAATGACGCGTGTGTGCCACGAGGGGCCAAGAGGACGCGTCGGATACGCGGTCATGTGATTTTATTCGTGTTTGGTTTGTTGTGGCTGTCGGTTGATTCGTTGAGTGCTCGCCTGCTCGTAAACGGAGAGTCTTGTTCTCTTCAGTTGGCTCACTCCTGCCACAGGGCAGCTCATCATCTTTTCTCTCTTCTACAATCTTCCCTTCATTTTCTCTACACTACACTCGCGACACCTCAGCTCTAAATAAATGTCAGCTCGCACTTCAACATATGAACCTAGCATCGTCGGGGACGAGCAAGAGCAGTACAGAATACAGATGGAACAGCGCCTCCAACATACAGAAATCTCCTTCCATCTTTCCTCAAATAACGATGACTGCTCAGAGGTCGAATATCCTCGACACCGCTCAGACCCGCACCGCGAGGACTTCTCAGGTCTCCCCTCATTCGAACACCCTTCCTCGCGCGACGCCTTCCAAGCTAATGACCATACCGCGCCGTGGTCGTATCGCGATATGGACGACGATGACGGTGTTCACCCGTTTGTGGGAGAGACTGTGTCGACTGTAGGCCATCACGCCAGCGCACTTACGTTGAGTGCAGGTCTTGGAGGTAGAGGGGCACGCCGAGACATTAGTTTGAGCGGGGCGGAATATGATCCTGATCGACCAATTCAGGGGATTATGGCTGGTTTGGGTGCTAGATACAATACCAAACCAGCATCTAAGTCATCTCAATCCAAAGGCGTCGTGAGTTTTTCTCCAGTCTGCTTCTCATGCTTGGTTTCATGTTGATTTCACTCTCCCATGTCCCATGTATCGAAGATCTCAACTGTGGTTGATTTCGATCCTTTGGTCGTTGAAGATACAGACGAACTCGATAATATTCTTCAGACGTGTAACATTGAGCGGTCTGTTCCCGTTCAGTCTTCAATTTCTTCCGGCAGTAGCTCGGCCTCTGGATCCGGACGTGCGACTCCCGTTCCTCAATCACCTCGACCGACCCTTACGGATGCTCTCAGTCGTGGTCATTTTTCTCCTCAACGACCTCGTAACCCTCAGCTTAACTCTGGTCGTCGAACACCGAATTCGATAGCCCATGGTCACAATTCCATTCGTGGAGAAACTCGTGAGTTCTCATTTTGGATATAATTCAAATAGGGAACTAACTTGTACCATTGTTTAGCACGGAGAGGTGGCCAATCGTTGTCGTATGTCAGTCAGTTGCCTTCAGCTATGGAAATCGACCCTGCAGTGAACATCCAACCTCCGACTCCTCTGCGAGACGACAAGACCGTCAGATTCACCGGCAAGTCTCGAACAAAAGCTGATGTTCGCACACTTGATCCTCCGGTGGCCACTCATCCACAAACTCGTCGCAGTCCTTTGGTACACCACGATGTGTCCCAACATCAGAGAGAACACCATGGTAATGTCACCGCCGATCAATCAATGAAGACTCCTCGGTCTGCTTTGCGGAATAAGGTACATCTGCCGGATGTCACTGGGTTGACTAGCGCGGTCGCGTCACCCGCACAAAGGAGGTTGGACTACTTTGGTATCAACATCAACGAGGAGAAGGACGTCGATGGTAAGTTGTGCTTTATTGTGTTGCCTTATGTTTCAGTTCGTTTATGATCCGTAGCCCAACTAGTAGCCACTCTCAGCACCTTACAGTCCAAGCTCACTCACCTCGAGACCGAGAATAGTATCTCTCGTAGACGAGTTAGGGAGCTTGAATTCGAGCTTGAAGAATGCAAGAAAGAGGTTGCAAGGGAGCGGACTAAGATTCTTGAGCACTCTATCCCGAACCCGCCAAAAGAGAAGTCCCACGGTACTGGCAAAACTCTTGGACGAACAAAGGCGAATTTAAGGAGTGTTTCATTCGACCCTGATGTTGAGTTAACGCAAAAGCGGTACCAGGAGGCTGTTGAGGAGAAGAAAGGTCCGTTTTATAGCATCATGCTTGGCGTTGCAGTCTACTTACCCGGGGCTCTTTGTTTGTAGCCCTCGAGGGGCTGATCGGTACCCTCAGGTCGCACCTATCGCGACTAACAGCAGAACTATCTGATCACCGAAAACTTCTCAGTGAACTTCGCGCTCTTCGAGATCGAGATGCGCGTGCTCTCAAGGAGAAGAGCACAGAAGTGGATCGTTTACGACATGAGGTGGAGAGACTCGCTGGCGAGGTTGAAGTTCTGCGGGGCGTGGTGGAAGAAGGTCTGAAGGAGAGGCGAGAGGTGAAAGAGCAGAATGTGACCATGGCAAACCATGCAGATGATACTAGTGAAGTTGTGGACGATGACAAGGATTCAGACGATGGGCACTCCGACGTGTCAGTGGATGATACCATTGGTTTGCATTCTCGCACAAGACAAGCACCATTGTTATCTCCTCCATCAAGTCGACCACCGTCACCACCACCTGCTAGTCGTCCCGTGGCACAAAAGGAAAGGGAAGATGAAGAGCCTTTCATTAGTAGCGTGGAGATGGAGCGAATCTCCCAGGAACTATCGGAACGTCGAACTGAACGTTCAATATCTGCTCTGTCCGCCATGCGATCTCCCCAGAATTCTCGCAGGGTCTCCTCTTCTTCTCAACCCCGATCCGACTCTCCGGTCAACCTTCCAGAAAACTTGACACGAAGAGCGCGGAACACGTTGGCCGCTCCGGACTCTAAGAACGACAAAACTACGAAGGCAATGGGTAGTCAGAAGGTCCCTGGTCCGACGATTGTGGTAGATCCACCCTCTCAAGCGTCTGGGAGCACTCTACCTCGGACCGCCCAACGGCCGCGAAGTGGATCCTCTGCTCGTCACGAGCAACCTCAGGAGATTGACCCTTTGCTTTCACGGATACCAGCGTCCCGGGTGGAGTGTATGGGAGGCGTATCCCATAACCCTCAAACATGTACAGTCTGCCATCGTCACTCCCGACAACGTAAACCTTCTTCCAATGGCGAGCAAGAACCATGGATACGAGAGTTGAATGATCGAATAGGACGAACGACGAGTGACGCTGCGAACGTTCAACGTACTGGGAGGGACTTGGAGGAATATGTTAAACACATCCGGAATCCAACTGAGGATAAGTTGCCTCCGCAGACTGTGTTGACGAAGGTGCTGAGAGAGCTGGAAGACGACTTTACGCATTATAAAGCGTGAGTCCTTGTTTGAATAACCCTGTCTGAGACTTTTCTGACATTGACGATGAAATGTAGCATATATGCAGAACTTGCCGATCAGTACAGGGTGGTCGATGCAGCGTCCAATCCGGCCAAACGAAATGTATTGGCGGATCATCTCAGAGATGTTATTGATCTTTTGGAGCAGAAGGTATGCACCGCTTCATCTTTCTCTCTCTTTTTAATTTGACTTATGAGTGGCCGTGTTATAGGGTGACCAGATTGCGTCTCTTTACGATCTCTTGACATTCAAAGACAAATCTATTCCGCAGGCCCAGAAATCTTGACAGTACATAGTAGAGTTTCGGACATTCTTTCGTCGCGTAGCCTGTATTAATACCAGAAGTACTGTAACTTATCGCATTACTTTCTCCTTGGCATTTATCGCCATCTTCTTCGATTATTTCCTTGCACATCATAGAAGTTCCCTCCCTCCTTGAATTGGGGGTATGAGTATTGCAATGCAAGGTTGTCTGACGTTGTCGTTCGTTTATGAGTTATGAAGCATTGGTTTATAAGCTCAATGGTACATGTTTTTGTCTACAAGGTAAGCTATATGAGGGGAATCAGCGTGCTGGTCTGGGGGCCAAAACACCCGATTGGAAGAACATTCCCTGAGGTGACGCGGCTTACAATGGAGGAAATTTTAGCAAGAATAAACTACGAGATAATGATAGGGTCCATCTCCCGAAACAAAAGAAAGAAAAAAAAAAAAGAAACAAGACAAGCAAGCCGAGCACCAAAGAACCAGAACCAGGAAACCTAAACCAAGAGACCACAACCAGATCACGTCGCCCAAGAACGAGCCTTGAGACCACACCAGATATCACGAGAGACAGCCTTGATATGCGTGACCGCACGACGGTAGAAAGGACGAGGAGTTGGCGAAGACGGCAAGACCGGAGTAGGGAGAGACGACAACGAGAGTGTGTTCGAGTCCCCATCGACAATGGTCGTCGAGGGGCTGGCAGCGACGGGAGAACCCAGGTTCTGAGGAGCAGGAGTAGCAGGGGGCAACTCCATATAGCTAGGGTAGAGATCCGTCGAGGTGGATTCAGAGCGAACGAGAGCACCAAGGTCGAACACAGAGCCAGAGTCAGCTGGGGGTTGCGCAGGAGAGGTGGTCTGAAGAGCGGGAGAGAGGTAAGAGAAGTAGGGGTAGATGTCGTCCTTGGTGTCGTCGAGGTCGGAGCTGTCGAAGAGAGCAAGAGGGGAAGATTCCGGGGGAGAGAAGGGGTGAGGTTGCCAGCAAGGAGGAGCTGCACGGGATGCGTGAGTATCCCAATCGCTATGAGAGATTTATCAGCAAGATGGAGCTGGGATATCAGGAAGAACGTACATATCGTCAAAGAACGGGTGCATTTTGAGCTGTTCGGGTGTTGGTCGGGCATTGGGGTTTTGGTCAAGAGCCTGAAGTAGATTGTGAATCAGAGGTAATAAAGGAGAGAAGGGAGGGGACGAACAGATAGAATGAGATCCTCAGCTAGCGGACCAAGTAGCGCCCGCTCGTCGTCAGATAGCCCAATGTCACCAGAGAGGATGGCTCTGCCAAGGGCAGACATTCCATTCTTGGTGCTGGAGCTAAATGGGATCTACCATTGGATCGCCATCAGTCTCTGCTCATCAACAAAGGCGAAGAAGGACTTACCCCTCCAATCAACATCTCGAAAAGGATGACTCCAAACGCCCACACATCGACAGGGTACGAATACGGCTGCTGAAGAACCATCTCAGGGGCAGTGTAGTAGGGAGTACCGCATACCCTCGTTGCCGTCTCAGTAGCATTTGCCTCCATGAAGGCAAGTTCCTCGGGAGGCGCCAAACTCTTCTCAAAGGCGGTAAGGTGAGTTGGGCAACAATAGGCAAGTCCCAGGTCAGCAATGGACAAGTGACCGTTACTCTGCCTTAAGAGATTGGCTGGCTTGAGGTCCCGGTGAATGATGCCGCATTCTCTCAATCCACAAAGTCCAATGACCTAAGGGATAGTCAGCATCTCCGAAGACAAGGAAGAGACAGAAGGAAGGACTCACAATATCTGCAGCAAGGAACTTGGCGAAATCCAGGGGCAAAGAATCGCGTTCCTCCAATAAAGTCTCCAGATCCCTGCCGGGGTGGAACGTCTGTGTGCGCATATTGTCAGTAACGAGAATAAAGGGCCGGATGGGATTGACTCACAGTAACAAGGCAGAAGAAGTTCGTATTATAGAAAGCAGCTTCGAGTTGAAGGATACCAGACTTGCCGAGAGAACGGTAGTGACCGAAGAACTCGTGGAGGATTGATTCGCTCTGGATTGCAGCGTACCGTTCCTTATCTTCGTCGCTGAGACTTTGGCCGTTTTTCCCGGTTGGTAGTGCTCTTGAGATCATCTTGAGCGCAACACGAGCGCCGCTGGGGCGATGGAGAGCGCGAAAGACGGTTCCAAAAGCACCTTGCCCGAGCTTCTTTTCGAAGATGAAGTCGCTGAACTTGGGTTCTGTAGCCGAGGAGGTCGTTGCTGGGGAAGTCGCCACAATGTCCACTTGCACGTCGTCGTCGTCGGATTCGGATGCAGAGGAAGGGGGGAATGAAGCCACGGGCGCGATCTGAGAGGAGGTAGAGACTAGGGAGATTGTGGGAGTCCTATCCTCGATGGCTGCGGGCGGAGAGTAGGCGTCGACAAAGCTGAATAACTCGTCCACCGAAGAACCCCAGAAGCCTCCCTCGCTCATCGATCCCCTCGACGAATGACCGTCAAAAAGCACAGTGGTAGTCACAGCATCCTCCCGTACAGTAGCAATAGGAATAGCAGTATCGAATGAAGGAAGCGTAGCCAAGTAAGAAGCATAGTCATACTCGAAAGCGAATGGAAGCTCCAGGAAAGAGGAGTAGACGGCATCGCTTTGGTCCTTCTGAGAGCAATCAATACCAAGAAGGGCATTGATTTCGATGGGTTGCATTCCCTTGTACAACTATTGTGCGAATGCGTCAGCCCCATTTACGAAAGTATGATAAGAAGAGATACTGACCATGTACTGGCAAAAGTCAGCGAGAGCCCCACGGCTGATCGGAGCTCTGATGCTCAAGACGACCTTGTCATGCATTCCCTCGTTCATGAGATTGAAGTAATGCTTCTCTGCGTCTTCG
This sequence comes from Meripilus lineatus, assembly GCA_027627245.1. Classification (NCBI taxonomy): domain Eukaryota; kingdom Fungi; phylum Basidiomycota; class Agaricomycetes; order Polyporales; family Meripilaceae; genus Meripilus; species Meripilus lineatus. Next base: position 129,998 of record JANAWD010000017.1, on the reverse strand, counting down.
ACCTTCTGTCCAGAGACCTAAAACAAAAAAGATCAGTTCGTAAAGCCCGTAAACAGTGCCACGAAAACATACCAGAGTAACCAAAGATGTGTAATCGACATTTGTGTCGACTTTGAAACGATTGTGAACATTATGATTCACCTTGTAGTATGGAATGTGAGATTGGAGCTGTGTCAATTGTTAACAACAACGAGAGACTTACGATACTGCAACCAATGGCACGAGTTAGAGAGGGAACCTTCTCCTTGATAACTTCGACCTCTTTGGTATTCTTTCCTTCGCTATTAGAGACTGTTGGATGAGAAGAAGAGAGATCGCGCACCTTTACCTTCCTCCTTCCCTTGAAGAGGGCCTTGAGCTTGATAACGGGCATTCTTGAAGCTCGCGTTGGTGGTCTTCTTAACTCTTGGCCGTGAGGATCCTGAGGGGAGGAAAGGAAGGTGATAACGAGCAGAGGACTGCCTTCAAGGCGTTGTTTTCTATATGATGCTGACCAGTCTAGTTTTCCTCCTCCAGCCGCTGATTCGCCATTGTTGCGAACTTTTTCAGAATTTCTCGAACGAGAAGCCACAGATTATTTCCGTCAGAGGCTTACTGTCAACCACCGTTCGACATTGAAATAGTGGATGACCGCGTCGAAATTGGGTGACTGGCGACTCAGAGTAGGTACTATATCGATTCAGTAGCAGGGCTCACCAGGTCCAAAAACAACTGAGATGTGTCACGTATTTATTCCATGAGGAGTGAACGAGATACCCATTTTTTTGAGAGCCCAATGAGTCAAAGTTGTTTTCTGAGTCGAGAACATCATGAAGATGAGGATGCAAGAACATGTTCCTGATCGGCGGCATACCCGAAAATGGAGAACGCCACGATGGTTTTGTGACGTAACTTTCTCACGGATTCCAACTAAGTAACATCGTAAGCGCTGGCAGCAATACACTTACACGGCATTGACCTCAATTAAGGTCGGTCAAATCTCACAGGTGAGAATACCGTCATCGAGATATCCTTGTTTCTCAGAAGCTAATTGTTTGCAGACTATGGGTCGCGAGGATAAGCACAGCACCAAGCACAAGAGACATCATGACCATGATGAACGCAAGAGCAAGAAACGGCACAAGTCCTCCAAGTCGGAATCAACAAAGTCGAGTAGACACAAAGAACCTTCCGGTAGCATTCGTGTGGTAGATGATGACCCCAACGAAGATGACATGTGGGAGGAGAAAAACGTGGACATGGATGGTGAAAAGGTGCGTTTCGACCCCCATGAACGGTTGACATTTGAGCATGAACTCTTGGATGTCTTTAGCCTATTGCCACAGAAATACCAACAGCAGAGGCCCTCAAATTGACCTCTAGAGCAACTACCAAGTTAGATGATCCACCTCTTCCAACATCCACAGTCACTGAAACGACTGTAAAACGTGACGAATGGATGTTAGCACCGCGTGCTGAGGGCACAGTCCCCGGTGATGAGTCAGGCCAGGGAAAGTCTGAATCCTTCGACTTTTTCTCGAATCTCGGCGCCGAAAAGATCAAGAAACCCAGACCAGACGCTCCCAATCCCGATCAGGTTTGTTTCTCACTTCTACGATCTCGAGTATGATAACTCACACCTTCCCAAGCCCAAGATCAGTTCTAAGGAATTAAATCCCGACCTACGACCAGATGCTCCACGATTTGAAACTCCTCAACAGGAGCGCAAGACCGTACCTGGAGGCCCTGGCTCTCAGTGGAGGATGATGAGATTGAGGAGAGTCTATGAGACCGCAGAGGAGGAAGGGAAACCCGTCGAAGAGATTGCACTGGACAGGTTTGGATCCTTGGAGGCGTTCGAAGAAGCCAAAGCTGAGCGGCGGATATTGGATGAGCGGGCAGGGAGACGATCAGAAACCCCCACCAACTTCAAAGGCAAAGGACGTGACGGGGAGCACGAAAAACGATTCATGTTCACCGATGTCGTTCAGAGCGGCGCGTCCAGTCGAAGCTCCACGTTCCGTAGGCCCGATGTTGGAGGAAGCATTCCATCGACACCAAGTCCGGCTGGAGGTCCACCACGACAGCGCTATGATTCACTTCGTTTGCCATCGCAGGCCGGTAAGGATAGTCCTGCAGCGATGTCCCGAACCCCAATACCAACTGTGATGACGCCTCAGGGTTTACCGAACAAATCACGCGCTCTTTCCCCCTCATCCTTGAACAAGCTTCAGGCTAAAGCGTTGCGAGCGAAGTTACGTGGTGCTCCCGACGCTGCCTCTCTCGAGAAAGAGTACGAGGAAGAGCTTCGTAGATCCTCAGGTGGTGGGGACGGAGAGGATCAAGGCAGGACGCGAACGCAAGTAGAAGTGCTACCGACTTTGGATGCCCAGGGTCGCTTGTATGACGTTGGCCAAGGAAAAGACGACGGAAAGATTCTACCGGGTAATAGGAAAAAGAAGGAGAAAGTAAGTGTCCCTCGCCACAATTTTCAATGGTTTTCTCATAGTTGTACAAGGTCGAGACACGAGATCCTAAGACTGGAGAGCTTGTCAGGTATAATGCAGACGACGACACCACAACACTTGGGGAGATGCTACGCCAGGAGCGGTTCGGTGCTGGAATGGCAGATCAAAAGAACCTGGATGCACAATACGCAAAGGCCATCATGTCTGATGGCAAGTTTACGGTAAATATGCTTGCCTGCAATTGTTTGAACGCCCATTCGCTGATTTATTGGATAGAACGACTTGGACTACATAGACGAAAATGCCGAGAAACTAGGTCGCCAGAAAATGCGAAGCGATGCTATGAAAAGACAGTTCGCTATCAACGGTAAAATACGTTCTCCCTGAGCCACATTCACTAAACTAACGGAACTACGTTGTTTCCTTTCAGACTATAAGCGGACTCAAAAAGCACTTGCAACATGTCAGTTCTGTTATGGCGAAGACGACTCACCACCCAAAGCCGCCGTCATCGCCATGGGCACTCGTGCTTACTTGTCGTGTACTCTCCAAGACGAGCTGACTGAGGGCCACTGTTTGATCGTCCCCATACAACATCACTTGACGCTGCTCGAGGGTGATGATGACGTCTGGGATGAGATTCGAGTACGTCCTTTCCCAATACATGCGTATATCAATTTGCTGATTCCCATCAGAACTTCATGAAATGTCTCATGCGCATGTTTGCCGAGCAAGGAAAGGGTGTTATTTTCTACGAGACTGTGATATCTCTGAAGCGGCAGCTCCACTCGTACATCGAGTGCGTTCCATTACCATGGGATAAGTTTGAAGATGCACCAGGTTATTTCAAGGTCTGTTTCCTTTTTTGTTTTTTCCCGTTCAGTCCCCCCAATAATGCCGATACCGCAGGAATCTATTCTTACATCCGAAGCTGAATGGTCTCAACACAAGAAGTTGATTGATTTTTCGGCTCGACCAGGGGGCTTCAGGAGAGCGATGGTCCCGAACCTTCCTTACTTCATGGTTCAATTCGACTATAAGGGGGAGAAAGGATACGGCCACGTTATTGAGGGCTCAGATGGTGCAGATGGAGAAGACGATGCTGGGATGGATGAACCAACTCGAGGAGAGTTCCCTCGGTGAGCTTGATCTCTCCCGACTCTCGTATCAATAGTCACTAAATTGGCTGTATAGATACTTTGCAGGCGAAATTATTGGTAACATGTTGGACCTGGAGCCACGGAGGTGGAGACGTCCGAGGAGGATCGGCTCACAACACCACAAGGAGCGGATTTCGAAATTCAAGAAAATGTACGACAAGTTCGACTGGACAGGAATGATCGGAAGGTCATGATCCAACCAACCTATTTCTATTCCCCTTCGTTAGTGTATATTGTAAGATCTCCTATACTTCAGCATGCTGTCGGATGTGCTATTCTATTCTTTGATATCTGGAATGGTCAAACCAGCCTGTTTGGCTATCCTGATGACATTTCCGGCCTTGTGGGCGCAAGGATTAACATGCTGCATGCTCCGAGACCGCGTCACTCACTTGTTTGATCATCGGCGCATCTATCATTTCTTGACCGCCCCCTTCGAGTGAAAGTCCGATCGCCCCTCTGTTCGACGCATGTGCCTTTTCCATGTTATGAAGGATTCTGGCAGCACGTAGAATCTCTGATAGTTCAGGTTGAGCATTGCATACAACGTGATGAATTTTAGCCCACCCACCTTTCTCGGTTGGGACAAACGTTGAGTGAATGGTATCAACCTGAGCGGGATGTATTGCTTGCTATTTTTAGAGTAAATATGATGGACGCAAGACGAATGTCTGCAATGAGATTGGCTAACCTTTCCTGTAAAGCCGAGTTCTCTGCCATCCTGGCACTCGTCTCTGAGATATTCGGGATCCTTGTAGTTTATGCAAACCTACGTTCATGGAATGTGTGAGAGGTCGAAGCATTGGAGACGATATTGAAATCCACCATATCTATGGCTTGTAAACCAAATGCCTTGGCCGTTATTGCCACCTTCGAGCGGGTATAGAGAAGTTCCCTTCTGGAGGGAGTCCTGATGATTCCAGTATCCGCGCAATCTGTAGAGCGAAGAGTCAATAAACTCGTTATCAAGGATTCCTATTGATCGAAGCGTACAATCTTCGGCTGCGAACTGGGTGAAGAAGATATATTAGCACACTTCATGGAAGCCAATCTGATCAAGGGGATTGGTCCTACCAACAAGGCGGATAGCCTCCCGCCATATAGACCACATTCTGATGTCCACGAACTGATGGCACCGAGATTGAACATGGCCTTGGCACTTTCAACGCTTGCGACAATATCCAGAGGAGCAGTGTCTGCTCTTGAATTTGACTTCCAATGTAGGTTTACAAACTGTGAAACCTCGTCTAGGTCTCCTTGTGAATGTATCTTTGGTAGGACGAGAGTTCTTATTTGAGGGTAGCGCAACTGACAAAGTGATTCAGTAGTGCCATATGGTGCACGAGGACAACCTACTGCAAGGCTTATGTCCTCTGAGAAGAAGGGGGTCCCATGTCTATTGAGACGTATTGCGACACGTTCAGGCTGAAGTAGTTGAGACCTCTCCTTTGCGTTCAGTGGGTAATGTCAATAAATCACGAAATCACCGGTGACGGGAACTCGATCATTTCCCATAGACCTACCCTCAGGAATCCTTCAAGTCTATCCCTCGCAGCCTGCTTTGAAGCTGGTGCGGGAGGCACGCTATCTTCCAGGTCGAAAATAATCACATCGGAGTTTGTCGATAATGATTTCTCCAACATCCGGTCAGATGTGCAAGGAACTAGGTCCATATGAATAAGACAGACGGTCTGATAGAAATGACGCTGAGACGGACCATAGAGATAGGAACGCTTGAGTGTCCCTTCAACATGCTTGATAGAGTACAACCGAGCATGTATTGGGATGTGCTGGCGTGCAAGCCTAGGTGCTCCGATGGTAGATAGGAAACCACGAATACATGGACCCATGTTGATTGACTCGTTGGAAGACTCAGAAAGGGCCGCTTGGTTCTGTGTAAGTTTTCACTGGATGACGGTACAAGATAAGTGCACTCTCAGTTTCGGTCTTTCGATTTATGATTTACGTCACGATGAAAGGCAACCTTGTGAGTTCCGACGGTGCCAATGTCGAGGACGTTTTGTGGGATTGTTGCGGCCCGTACAGTACGGCAAATAAGATCAACCGTCGATCTAGCGACTTCTTGATTTGGTATGAGGTCTCGGTCTTGTTGCTCTCCTTCACCGAGACCGACACCTCTCCAGAGTTTCCACAGCCACGACTACGACTCGCACAACATCGAAATAACACTCTACCATTCTTTTATACACAGTACTACATCATTCCATCATTCCGCAACAGGCTGCACTCGCTTTTCGCGGAAGATGCGGTACATGACTCATTCTGACCGACTCACTGAGCTTGACGCATTAACAGGTTTTACTCTAATTTCCTTTACGTTTTGCTCAAGTCTTGCTCACTTGCTCCCCTCATGGTAGAACTCCTCCGCTACCACCATAACGCCCGTAAAATCGGCATGACTTCCAAACTCGGGCTAAACCAGATCATGGCCGAACCCTACAAAAAGAGACTTGTCGAGCAAGAGGAATGCCTCTGTAGTCTGAATGATCAACTCGAGTTGAATGTGCCTCTCTGTCTACTCGGAACGGTGCTCTCGAGGAGGATAGGATTGGGCAGCTGGAGGGAAAGATGGGTGAATCGTTAGCACAACTTGCTCTTCCTCAGTTCAGGTCTCTCACAAGAATGCTGCCCTTCGATCTCTGGAGGATCTCGTCACTATCTCGTCAAGGTTGATACCGCTCGACACTTTGCCGAAACTGGTGGACTTTGCGATGTGCTCGTCGCTATCCCTGGAGAACTTGGCGCAACACAAAACTCGCTCACTCGCACTCTGGAGATATCGAAGCTGAAAGCTCGGCTGGAAGACAAGGTCCCTCAACAATCGGAGACGGAGGACGAACTCAAGGCTGCCTCCGGTGCCTCTTCACTACTCGATCACCTCTCCGACTTAGGTAGGACTGCCACCATACTGCTCTCTGCGACCGCCGATGACCTCTTTCCAGTAGATCCTCCCAAGTGGCCCTTCCTGCAGATACCGGATAAGTTGAGGCACTTGCAAATTAAACAACTTACTACACACAGATTGATGATCACCGAACAGAAGACGGCAAAGAGGAAGTCGTCAAAAGGCCTGAAATGGTGAGATTCACTTCCTTCATACCTGTTGTCACTCAAGACTCATGCAATCTCGCTTCTCAGCTCGAGCCAACGAGTCAAATCCCAAGGAGGAATGGCCTTCAGCGTCGGGCCTCCTTGGTACTTTCAGAAATTCCGAATTAGAAATGGGCTACTCTTAAAAATCACGGGCTTGCTATGGGCACCAAAACTTCAAAGGCGGATCCCATTGTCGAGACAACTCAGCTTCAAGCTACAAGCCGGACCCAGTAATTCAGTCGGGTCCGATAACAATACTCCCGTCGATGTTCCTTCATCAATCTTTACTTCCCTTCCCTGTCGTGACGTCCTCTCGTTCAGGCCCCGACCTGTCTTGGCCACACTCGTCGAACTACGTGCAGATGTCCTTTCGTTCAGCTCTTATCGCAAAGCGCCGACTACTTATTCGCCTCTGCTCGAAGTCAATGCCGCCTCTTTCGCCCTCTGAAACAACCCGATACTTCGTTTCGATTCCACCGCCCTTGTGCCTACTTCGTTAACCCCCGTGGTCGGTCAGCTTGCCCAACACTATTCGACTAATCCAATCAAGCCAACACTGCGACAAGTGAATCATACCAAGGGCCCCTTCGCCATTGCACAGCGATCTTATTTGCCTCTCATCATCATGCGCTCATCATCAATGTATCCATGTATCCATCCCCTATTACCCCATAACATATACCGCAGACTGTACCATTTTCCTTTTTCATTTGTCTCACATTGTTCCATTTCTGGATTTCGGATATATTATGTATTACGGCCACGACTCAATGTCCGAACCTATCATCTTTCCAATACCATCCTCTAATACGGATTCTATCCCCCTTATGCGCGATCTCCATACACGATTATCAAACTACAAGGTGGTCATTCCCCGGGGGTATCCAAATTAACGGTAGACCAATGTCCAAAACGAAGGAGATATCCCGAAAAGCATCAATCTTTTTGTCGTAGCCGGGAGAGAGGAGCTCCAGAAACCGAATATCGTCCAATCCGCGTGTCGAGGATGGATGGCCATAATACGCCTGGACTCGAATATTCCTATTCCTATGTTTTGATGATTGACATCTATAATAATTACAGTATATTAGTTTTATTGGGTTCGAATGGAACCGCGACAAGGTTTCCGGATAAGCTATCCCTTGTCAAGAGATCAAGAGATCGCGGGCCCTCTAGGGCCGAACACCAAGAACTTTAGAACAATAACTAGGCCCCCGAAATACACCCGTACACGAATGTGAACCCACAAGCCCGCTTGTGTACAATGTACATCGCTTTCACGCAGAGATATACTGTAGTAGAAGTCGAACCAGGACGAAGGTATTATATTGCATAGCCAAGCGGGTGTGGAAGATGCCTCGGGGGAAATAATCGTACAGTATAAATCAATGCGAGAAAGCGATACAGGTGGAAAAAGCAGGGGGATTGGGGAGTACGAAAGCCAACATAGAAAAAAAAAAGAAAATATCAACCCAGAAAAAAGAGACATTATTAGAGTTAGAGGAAACCACTTTCCTGAAGAAGACGAGCCATCTTTTCGTCCTCCCGCTCACGAGGCTCTCGCTCCAAACTCAAGTTCCAGAACTGGTCCCCATAGTCCACGCCATCCACGTACTTACCGAACGACTCTTCCAAGTAGCTAAGAACGGTTGCAACCGTCTGTAAACTGTAAGGCTTGGATTGCCACCGTTTGATTTCCTGAATTACTTCCGCCGCCTTCTGCCGTTTCCGGAAATTAATCATCTGACCTCCCAGCTTATCTTCCGCGCCGTCATTGATGAATGTTAATGTCGTCAGAGAGACGCCTAAAGAAGATGTCAATCCACACTGAGACCAAAAGAGCAAGAAAACAAGGACATACCAATGAATGGAACGCAGGGTGGGATAATTCTCTGCAGCAGGGATCGGTAGTTATTAAAGTTCTTGTTGGTATCAATGGTGGATTCGCATTGGGTGAGTTGCTGCATGAATTTTCCATTCACTTGTTCCCAGGTACGTTTCAGCCGTCGAATTGGAGGTGTATTCAATCCCGAAATGATCGCAACCATTGACGAGAAGTTTTGCAACATACGGCATCGCTGCATTAATAATGATATCTCAATACCAGGTAAAACTTAAAATGAGATGGCACCCACGTCGGCAACGGTGATGAAGTGCTTGACGATCGCAGCGCGTTTTCTAGAATCTTCCCGACTGAGAACAGTTTCGGCCACCCAGCTGGCAATCTGAATGGAACGAGAATGAAAACCATGCGAGATCGATACGACCACTGCGCAGCTCACCCTATTACTAAGTTGGATGATTGATGTGATATTATCACTCGGCTTCCCTGCTTGTTTAGACTCCCGAGACCTTTGGAGGCATTCCATGGGTCGAATCTTCTTGTACAGCAGCGATTCCATGAGGGTCAGTTGCCTCGCCAATTCCGTAGGATCAATGTCCAACAGCTTGAGCTTCTTCGACGACTTCGGGACAATGGGGGGAGGCGGCAACTCGGAGGTCGTATTGGTCGTCTTGATTGGGGCATCACCGCCTCGTTGCTACCGTACTCGTTCAGATGTCTCTTCGTAGTGAAGAACAACATAGCAACTTACAGCACGCTCTATCAGAATAAGCAGTTGTTTGGCAGCTGCGAACGATGATACTTCTGGATCTTGAACAAAAGTCTTCAACCGGTCCAAGATGTATAGATCATCCTTTTCCAGAAGCTCGTCGTCCGTGACCAAAGTCTTGAACGTATTCAAGACACTACAAAACAATAGTCAGCGATGAACTTCTCATAACAAAAATCAAACTAACCGCATGCGAATAACATGTTGCTTGAGCTTCGTCCATTCCACCAGCTCCTCATCAGTCAAACTTTCGGGTGGCTTGATGCAGAAGCGGTTGACAAGAAGGTCAAACAGCTCATCCAAGGTCATAAACGATTTGAAAGTCATCAAGAAGTTCTTGATGAACTTGGGATCTGAGAAGAAAAAAGACGGGGACGGTTAACGAAGAAGTCTATGCGAGACAATAAGCAACTCACCCCAATGTTCATGCGCCGTTAAGCGTTCAACCAACGATCGAGTAGTCCCCGCTCTAACGCTCCCATCCGGGTCGATGAGAATTGCAGTTTGGTCATAATTCGGGCGGAGGTACCACGGCTTCTGGTCGGCGTTCAACGTCGTAATATAGTGTTGAGGTGCGTCAGGGCCAAGAAGTTTGATAAGTTTGGCGGCCCTCGGGGGAGACTTGCTTGACGATGCTATCGAACGCGGTCAGATGGTAGCACGAGGATATGTGGGAACACACTTACGACCACCTTCACCATCATCATCGAACAACGGGCTCGACTGATCATCAAGTGTGAAGGCATCTGCGCTGCCAGATGGAGAATGCTGAGCCACAGTTCCATTCCCAACAGGATCGTGAGACGGCCATGTCGGAGTCACAGGCTCAGCGTTACCCTCGGAACGAGACCTATCAGAGTTGTCCAGAGAGGTTTCGGATTGGTTACGGTATAAAGTTGAGGAACCACTCGTTTCGAGCGATTGGACGGTCCGCATGCCAGGTCTCGAGAACGCCAGTTCCATGTCAACCACATCCTCTTGTGACTCGGTTCGTCGATGTGATACGTTCTCCAGTGTCGCAGTGATGATCGAAAGACGAGACTTGCGCCATTCGATAGAGCTATTGTATGAGATCTGACCGATTTCTGCTTGGGAGCTGCCCGCGTAAAATATGGACTCCAGCGTGGACATCACTAATTTCAGGTTGCCCCTGATAGAAGTAACCGAGGAGTTGATCGTGTCGTATCGTATGGCTGGTGCATCTCGGAAATGCTCCGTGGCACGGAATGACTGCAGCGTCGATAAGAGGGACGACCCGTCGTCGTAGAGTGCCTGTATCGTGCTCTCCAAGGTTCTCAGTAACCCTTGAGCCTGCTCGACTATCTGCATATACTGGGTATCATCGGTTTCTGCTCGGGCGCCATCCACGTCCAGATGCCGGGCAACGTCTAAATCTGAGATAGATGCAAGCACAGCAGATAAACGAGAAGCCAAGGCTTGCCCGTCTGAGTGCAGACGATCTGGGGAGATTTCAATTAGCGCAGACTCGTGGCAGGTTCATAAGGCTGTAACTCACCACCCTCGAGGTATGCATTACTTGAAGCAGCCAAAGCAAGCAAGCTGATCAGCTTCTGCTCCACAGCATTGATTGACGTTTTCAGATCATCGATCGTTTCCACGAGGAGCGGCCTACTCGGGGGCTGAACAGTGTCGTCGTGAGGAACGTAACCGAGTCCCTTCCAACTCCCAGCAACGCCGGCACCAGGTAAACCCTGACCGACGTTCCTCGTCGAAAACACGCCGTATAGCCGTTTTGAGTCAGCAGGGGAACGATCGGGCAAATGCTGTTCCTGGAACCGCTGAACCTCCACGACAAAAGCAGCGACGGAGCGCTCCAACTCCATTGCATCGGACTCCATTCGGTTTGGTTTGTCCACCAGGGTCAATTGAGGGTCGTATTGCATGGCAAGAGCAGAAAGTACCAATTTGGAAAGCGTTCCTGCGACTTTTCGATGGGACGCTTTGAGATGTGCCTGCAGTCCCTGCGTGCCTTGCGATCTAGAATCAAGAGGACTGCGGGAATAAAGATGGACGGGGATATGGCCAGTTGGAGTGGCAGTGGTATAAAGCAAGTTCCGTACAGTGGCCACAACGTCCCGGACGCGGCGATCGACTTCTTGACATTTCTCGGGTTCCCTCGATGAACCCGTAGACTGAAGGAACTCTACGACCGAAGCGATTGCCTCACGCACATGGAGGGACATCTCCATTGCCACCTCCGGCGGAGGTGGAGTCAGGGAACTCTGGAGAGCACGAGCAGTCTCCTCAGCCGGTGTGAGGGAACTACCGGACGGGCGCTCTGGAGAACGTTGTGGGACATCCTCCATGCGAGTTACGCCATTGGGGTGTCTGTTGTTCGCGCTTGAGGCGGACTCTGAACGATGGCGTTGACGAGGCTGTACACCGGAGTCATCAGAGTATATGCTAATTCTGTCGACGGCGCTGTCACTTCGCTCCCGATTTCGTGAGACTGAGGAATCCGAGCGCAAACGGTTGGATCTAGAGCTGAAGTCGTTCGGTAGGTACGAGACCACTTGAGGGTAATCAATCGGGGGACGGTCATCAGTGTAGGCTGGTGGGTCGTCGGGCTCGGGAAGCGTCCAGACGACTTGGCCAGTGATGCGGTTCTGGTAATAATAGGACAGGCCGTCATCTGCCAACCTGCGCGTCCATGGCTCTGGGGTTGTCGCCCTACGAGGGAGACCAAACCCCGCTTGGCTCATGTTATCCTGGGGAGAGCGGTCGTAGGCATGTGAGCCGGCAGACGCCGGTGTCATTGCTTGCCCAGGGTGAGAAGGGGATTGAGCAAGAGCGAGTAGATCCCCTTCTGGATCTTCAGATTCCTGAGGGAGGTCCTGGGAGTGTTGACCTGTCTGTTCATTAAGATAGAATATCTGTATACGGGTACTAGTTTAGGGACTGATTGTATTAGATCGCAGTCACGGACGTACTCTGCCATCCTCCGAAACTTTTGGGACCCAGAAATCGTTATGCTGCGTTGCACTGGCGGACCCGTTTGGAAGGGAATGGCCGTTGGGGCGGTGGAGGGGATGGGAGTATTCCGAGCCGTTGAGCAGCCAGTCGTCGTTCGAAGACGACGACAAGGCCGACGCCATACTGCCAGCAATGTCAATGACGGTGTCGTCGGCTGGAGGAGCTTGTGCCTGGAATTGAGGTGGAGCGAGGGCGACTTCTGCCTCCTGGTCCGTGATGATTTCGACATAATTAGAGGGAAACCAGCCCCGCTCATCGCCGAGGAGACCGTCCCACCAGCCCGACTCGAGACGAGTGAGGACCTCTATGATCTCGTTCTTATAAAAGGAGAGAGATGAGGCATCTCCTGATTGGTAGTCGTAGAGAGCACGGCAGAAGAAAGTGGTGATGGGCTGTTCCTCGAATTGCTGCTGCTGCTGGGCATCTTGAGCGAAGTTGAGGGTGGCTGTTGCACCGTATGCGGCGTTCATGAAGGTATCTTTGGTCGCAGGATATTGAGAATGAAATGAGAGAGAGGAATGGGAGAGAACAAGGGAGGGGGAGTGTGTGATGGATGAGTGGGTGGATGTGAGAACTGGGCCTGTCCTTGCCAAACGCTTGCCAAACCAAACGCCGCCACCACAAAGAAACAGGCGCCAGTCGCGTCTCTCACTTACCAAAAAAGGTCCATTCCCAAAACCACTTTCAATTTTCATTCTCCCGTCTTCCTTGTCGCCAGGTTATCCCCTGGTTCCTCACACGTATCAACCCCCCGGGTCCCCACATGCTCGACAATACAATTGATAGCTACACAGCTCTTTGACAGTCTCAAACTACCCTCTCCTCCGCCTCACCGCTTCAGCGTCCTTTGCTTCTCGGCAAACTCAACAATCTTCCGGTCCACAAACAGCCCCTTCCGTTCTCTAACAGTATCCATATACCCCTTCGCCACATTCGATCTATCCGCCTTCTCCCCGAGGTCTTCTAGCTCCTCCTCAGTCGTTGGCACCCAGAATGGGTCTTCGTCCAACATCTCATACCTGTCACGAGTACATCAGCTTGCACGCTCAGTAACGAATAATAACAATCCTGTACAGACCCGCTAAAAATAAGCTGCGGGCTTGCTGCCCCTGATGTACGCTTTCGGATATCTGGCATAAATTCTTTAGTCGCTTCAGAAATTCCAAGAAAGAAACTCGTCATACCATCTGCGAATCCAAAGCTCTCCACAACAGGCAGTAATGCCCGGACCGAAAAGAAACTCGTCCCTTCCTTCATCTCTTCCGCAACGATCCGACCTCTTCGTCTCGCTACCACCCCATACACCTTACCCAATACATCCGCTACCATGTAATCAGCCAAATTTTTTCACAATGTCGAACCATGGACTCTTACTTGACGCTTGAATATCACACGTGTACATTGCTAACATGAGTCGCGGAGACCAATCCAATAACCCATTCCGACACGCATCCTTGACTGCTGAGATTAGCGATCCCGTAACCTGCGCCATCCTGTTGTGCACTGACGTAGTATCTTATCAGTTCCACGTATTTCATTGCACCGGGTTGGACTACACTTACGTCTCTCTTCTTCGATACCCGCCGAATCGACTTCTAAAGCTTCCAAGAAATATGCAACTCCCTCGACAGGCTCTGCGCATAACGGTCCTTGGAACGTCGCAATCTGAAACCCGGTCTCAACATGAGACTCAAAAGCATGCCCAGTCTGATCCTCCGCATGACTTGCTTCGGCCCGCCCTGTTCGCAGACTTAAAGTCGACTCAATGTTCCGAACTCTTCCAACAATCACCAACAGAAAACACTCACGATCGCTTATTACCTTGCGTTCTTGCATCAACCAACAGACAGGAACCCATCCGTTGGGGCCCAAATGCCCACACGTTGTCAGCAATTCCTACCCACTCCCCTCCAACCTCACGGCAACATTCTGATAACTTCGTCCAGAATTGGGCGGGTCGCACAGTTGGACGTTTGATAAGCTCTCCTTGCAGGTCCATCTCTTCGAGGTCTTCCTCAAAATGCTCGTCGGCACCGGCGTCGGTTGCGCTGGTCTGATCTTCATGTGAGTTCTTGGCTTGTTGAAGTGTGCGAATGATGGCTAAATTGTCTTGAAGGTATTCCCAGATCTTCTGAGGGAGTGGTGACGCACGGATGGTGAACTTGACCAGATTATGGACACTAGCACCGTTCACAGTGCCCCGCTTGCCGCCAGATTTTGGGGGCGCCATCTCTGAATCGTTATAAACCTGCCATTCCAAGCCATCGAAGATAAATCGTGTACGTACCAGCCGCTTTGACACATGTTTCTCTGAATGGCACAATGGGTTTTGAGGCATGAATCTCAACACGAGCAAAGCGTTCGTGGAGATCCTTAAGGCACCTCTGCTCAAGAAAGTCAAATCCACCTTCACGACATCACTCACTCCATCGCGTACCTCAAGGTGAAGTTCGCCAGCAGTCAAAATAACGTGTTCTCCCGTCTGTTGCTGGAAAGTCTCAACACAAGGATCCGCTTGCGCGAGCAACTTGAGTCCATTAACCAACTTCGGCATATCAGCAGGCACTTCAGGTTCCAACGCAACCCGAACAATTGGTGCCGCCTGACAAGAAACAATGTCCATTAGTACGTCGTCAAGTCTCCGAGAATTCCACATACCATACGACTAACGCCTCCGAGATTTACAAGACATTCCTTAAGGAGATCCACATCTGGTGCGTCTCCAACGCCACTTTGATTTGGAGAGCAAATGGTCGCATTCCTCCAAACCTTTCCTTCTAAGCCTTTAATCGCGAATACATTTCCGGCACAAACGCTAGGCACCCTAACGAGCTCCCTCCCCATCATCGTATACAATCTCTCGATCGTAGCCGTCACAAGGTGTTCCTGGTTTCGAGGATGTGCGGGACCGAGCAAATGGTTATATTTCGGCAAGACGCAAAAGACCTTGGCCCCTTCCACAATCGTCCCGGAATAGATCCTTGCAAACCCTAACAAATTCTCTCCGGGACCCGCAGTCTCCTCTCGAGTATCACCGGGGCTCGCTGAAGTAGGTTCGGCCGGTGTCACTGAGGGACTTGCAGAGTTAGCAGCGTCACCTTGTTCTTCTGCCAACTTCTTCGCCTCTCGCAGGGCCTTGGCCCTAGCACGAAGTTCTTCGGCAGTAAGGGCTTGCTTCTTGTTCTCGGGCAGGTCCGAGTCTGGGACCGCGAACATCTTGCTCACAAGAGCGACAACGTTGGCTTCGCTACGACTATCGCATGAATATAAACTCTTCTCGAGTTGGTTCTTGGGTACTACTGTGGGTTCGTGGAGGTCTGGATATAACATTTTGGGGATGCGTATACCCTGTGCTTCGGAGGGTGGTGGAACAACGTCCACGGCAGTTTGGATGATACATGTGGAAAGGGATAGCCATTGTGAAAAGATGGTCGAGAGAAGTTGGCGGAAATCTTTGGATTTAAGGTCTCGTGGATGGATTTTCAGGTCCAATCGCGAAACGATTTTCGAGACCTTGTCGGGGTCACTAGCCATATTGTACGTGAGTTTGTAAGCAATCAGGAAACGGAGGAGTGCGACTCACGGATTCATAATGACAGCGTCATATATGGCCCAGATATTCTCCAGCACAAATTGCACAAACAGGGGCTTCAGTGCACGCCCTCTCAAGTGCTTGTAACTAATAACTCTCTTCGTCTTGGGATCCAGGTAAAAGTCTCCCCACAAGACTCTTCGTAGGTTTGCCTCCTTCATTCCAAGTTTCACCGCATACAAATGGGCAAATTTACCCACTCGGAAACCCCATCCATCAACAGCAGACGCAAAGATAACGTTCCCCCTTTCGGGAGCGAAGTAGATATCTTCATCGTCCTTCTCTTGAAACTCATCAGATTCGTTTACCGTGGCATCGACTTGAGCAGCGTGAGATTCCTTCTTTTCTGCTAAACGTCTTTCACGTTCCTCTCTCCATCGAAGATCATCTTCCATTCTTTCTCCTGCGAAAAAACTCCCCATCACAGCGTTTACTTGTTCGATAAGTTGGGCAAGATGCTGATATGCCTCGACGGGTGAGAGTTTAAGTTCGGTGATGAGGCGATCCACTTTGTTGATGACGAGAATGGGGGTGAGGCGATCTAGCCAAGCTTGCCTCAACACTGTAATAGTCTACAGAAAAATCAACTGGGGTGTCTGTCGTTCATTAAAGAAATTACGGACCTGAGTGCATACACCCTCGACAACGTCTACGAGGACCAATGCGCCATCGCACAACCGCGACGCAGTAGATACCTCGCTAGAAAAATCCACATGTCCAGGAGTATCAATCATATTCACGGTATACGTCTTTGGGGAGCTTCCTAGGGCGTAAGGAAATAAGCATCTCTCGGTAGAACCGGACTCACATACAGTACCTCCTTCCGCTGTTTTCTCCATCACCGTAAACTTCAGTGAGACTGCACTGCTCTCCATCGTGATACCTCTTCGTTGTTCATCTTCCCGACTGTCCATATATCTAATTTTGCCTGCCAAACGTGATGAGATGATATTGTTTGCCGCGAGAAGGGCATCCATGAGAGTCGTCTTGCCATGGTCGACATGGCCGATGGTAGTGAGATTGCGAAGGGTTATGGCCTGTTGCGTGTCCATTGGGAAAGGCCTGCGATCTCTATCGGACAGATGTACAGACGTTCGCGATTCAAAGGTGATGGAAATATTGAAGATCGAATGCAATAATTATAACAAGTCAACCCAGTCAAGATCAAAGATTGCAGATTCGGCTCCGAGATCTTCGATCGTTGGAGTCAAGACAGTGTGTGTTGAATGCCATCGGTTCAATCCCAGCAGAATGCAGTATTTCCCGAATATTGCCCAACGATTCCTCAAATTCTCCGGAATTGGGATTTGGAGGCAGATAGGTAGTATACATCGACAAAATACATCTTGGTTATTGCTTCAAGTGTCTATCAACGCAACACCTTCTCGAGACTTCCTCTAACCTGTTCAGTCAATCCCTTCCCAATGAACACCAACTTGCCTTCGTCTGGAAGGCCTACGTTGGAATCGTGGTCTTCTACCTTCGAGATCTCGTACATATTCCTCACACCTTGTAGCACATACACGTCTCCCGTATGTCGAGTAAAGATCCCTTTGCACCTAAGGACCTCGATCGTAGTCGCGGTCTTGTCGCTCTGGTCAGGCTTGCTATCCTGGCCAGGGAGCCTACACTCCCAAAGTACAGTTCGGATCCATGCATCCAATTGATCGAAATGAACGGGATCCAATGGGGGACACGAAACTTGCAGACTCGATATTCCACGCATCTCGTAATGGTGTGAACCTTTATGGTGAGAATGATGATGACTTTCCGCGCATCCTTCGTTGCATACCGAATCTGTGGCATCAACGAAGTTCTCCGCCTTCGTGAGAGGTATCTTGTCGGTGGAATAGGCATCGATCCCCATGATGAGCCCAAGATCAATCTCGCCTTTGACCGTCCGATGAATAGTCGCAGCTGGATTGACCTGGGAAATGGCATCCTCCAGATTTTCAACATCCTCGGGTGAAGCCAAATCGATCTTGTTGACGAGAACCACATCTGCACCTGCGACTTGCCTAGAGGGGTGGATAAAAAATGATCGTCGCCAAATGGACTGCACCCGCATTTACCGTAAACTTTCTCCGAGCCCTTCAATCTTCTTGTCTTCCTCCATTTGCTACGGGTGTCGTCAGAACAAAGAGAACATACGGGCAGCATATAGCCCACGAACCGATAGTCCGAAGACAGCGTCCACAACGCACAAGACCCCATCAAGGTGAATATCCCTCCCTAAACCCATCGCAAATTCCTCGTTGTGCCAGAACATGGACGCGATCGGTCCTTGCCACGACATTTCAGGAGGTCGGCTCAAATCCGAGAGCCAATTGTACTAACCTGGGTCCGCGAGACCGGTGGTTTCGAGTAAGATGTGATCAAATGCACCTTTCCGTTGCATGAGCTTTTCGATTGCAGCAATCCCAAGGTCCTTGATACTGCAGCAGAGGCAACCATTGGCAAGTTCAAGGAATTCCTCAGAGGTCTCCCCCAACGGATCATCTGGGGAGGCAACATTTATTGCCTTCGCTTCGATGAGATTGGATAAGCCAGGAGGTCATAATATAGACAGCGGCTCGCCCAACCTTCAATGTCCTATGAAAGGCTCAGCATCCTCTACACAGGAAGGGCGTCAAAATTGCACAGACCGCAGTGTCACCAAACTCGTTCATGATCACAGCTATGCGATACCCATGCTTCTCGGTTAATATACGCCTGACATTTGGTGAGAAAGATCGGTGCAAATTCACGAGAATGAAATGCACCGTATAAGTGTCGATTTTCCAGCGCCAAGGAATCCGCATATTATTGTGAGCGGAACGGTGGGTTCAGGGGGTTCGGTGCTCGGGACTTCTGCGTCGATGAGGGTGCTGAGAAGGGGTTCAAGTCAGGTACGCGCAAAGGCCTCACAACGGGTGGTTGTCTTACGGGACGTCGTCATCTTCGATGTCGGACATTCTCAATTTCGGGTGTTTGACACGGGGCGAGTAAATATAATATGAACGGGGTCCTTGATTTACTTGTGAAATGCTGGTGGGATGAGAACAAGGTTTGGTTCACAGGACAAAAGAGAGTTTCGTGATGTCGTTTGGATCAAAACAAGGATCATTCCAGGATTTATACAACCCACAACAACAGGTACTCATTGTGGCTCTGTAACCGTTTCGGAGGCGCCGACTTATATACCGAACGACCCAAACAGCACAGAAGCAGATTATCCCGACCACAACTTGTTCATCCCCCGCCACATCCACTTTCCCTCCTGACCATCTCTCTGATTCTCACCTTCCAAGATTCCGGTATGACAGCAGTCGGGGCTCAATTCACTGAGGACCAGCTTCGCGAAATGATCCAAGGTCCAGGGGAAGAATGGACGTACGTAGACATATATCCTCTGACTTGGTGACTGAGAAGCCAATATAGCCCATAATCAGCTACGAGATGAGAAGGCAATGCCAGGAAATCCTACCAAATTTGTTCTTAGGCCCCCTTCAAGCGTCGAAATCCCTAGAAGCACTCAAATCTTTGGGCATCACTCATATGTTCGCATATTCACCACCACTTATGGCCAACTCTGATCTCTACACTGACGCATGTTTCTCCCGTTCCTATCCATCCTAGACTCTGTATTCGGGACGCCAAGGAGGCGTTCTCTGTCCGACCTCGATTCCCTGAGCAGTTTCGGTATATGGTCTTAGATGTCGAAGATAATGAGGAGCAGAACTTGATTCGTCTCTTTCCACGGTAAGTCCGTACATACGTTCCTCTCCACACTACTCACCAATAATCTCCCCATATGCCATGCCAGAGCAAAAGAGTTCATAGACAATGCCCTTGCACGCGGTGGCCGTGCCCTTGTTCACTGCAATGGTGCGGTCCCGTACTTCTTCCGCCAGCCTGAGTCAGACTCATCTTAATGTGAGCAGGAGGCATTAGCTTATCGCCCGCGTTTGTGGTTATGTATGTCATGCAATACTACCGACTCTCCTGGGAAGATGCCCTTCACCTAGTCCAAAACCGCCGATACTGTATCTCTCCCAACGGCGGATTCCTGACCCAAATAAAGGTGCGTTTATCAAAACCTTCGTGAACCATAGATACTACTTTCCTTTGCCTAGGAATACGAGTCTATATATAAAGCGAACCTTGTTGTGGGCACATTCCCTGCACAAGAACGGATGTCCAGGAGGAAGAGGGAGGACGACGAAGACGATAATGATCGACCGTAAGTACCCTTAACCCCCATTTGTTAACGTGTCTACGATTATCACGACTTGGTTGACAGGACTGATGATCGTAAACGTGCTCTGGTGGACGGGGATGAAGACGATGCCATGCAATCATAGTTCACTTTCTCCCATGCTCCGACTTCTCCCTTGACGTACTGGAATTAAGTTCTCGAATAAATTACAGCTCTCGTCTACCACGCACTTCTTAGCCCTAGCACAATATTGTACGTTCTCACCCTCATCTCGATCTCTCGCTCAATCAGGGAACCAGTGTATTGATTCCTCCTATATGTCTACGATATGATATCACAATGCCTTTAGTTTTGCTTTCTCCTTCTCTTGAATTACTCGCTTCGCGTGAACATCTGGAGAAGGATACCATTGATCAGAAAGCACTGGCGATCTGAATTATACGATTGATGTACCTTTGCGCTTAATCCATGCCTCTACAGAGATACCAGCAAAGACGACAGCAGCGCCAACCCATTGGCCGAGAGTGAGTTTGTGCTTGTAAATGATGACAGACAGGAGCATAGTGAACAGCTTGCGAGTCAAGGTTATCGTTCTAGGCAGATTCAGGTTAAAATCGGGATTGACATGGAAGGATAGACTTAAAAACGTACACAAGTGTCAACGATCCGAAATGTTGCAACGTCTCAAAGATGAACAGTTGACCCAATGAGCCGGTGAATGCGAATTGCATCATCGGTTTTACAACAGCATGGTGAGAGGTTATGAACGCCTTCGCGACTTGGAACTCGGTGCCGTTTGTGGTAGGGTGAAGAACAGGAATGTATGGCAAGGGAAGGATAGCAATCGTCGTGGTGATTAGGGTATTGAAGACGCTAATCCAGAACATCATCTGTTGACCAGTAACACGGAATCTAGCGAAAATCTCGTCTTGTGTGGAGTTGGTAGCCCCGTCGATCGCCAAATTGATGAGCAAAAAGGCGATGCCGATGAGTTGTGTATAGAGTGGGAGATCGCTGTTCTTCGAACCAGCACTTGAGGGTTTCTCCTTACCGAAACCGAAAAATAGAGTGATACCGAGAGTGACCATGCCCACAACAAGGTATTTGTGAGGGGCGAACCGCCGACGGTAGAGGAGAACGTTCATGATCATGACCGGAATGAGTTTGCAGGACTTTCCGAGGACCATGGCGGGATACGTGATGTACGAAAGGGCAGCAAATCCAAACGGTGTCGCAGAAGTGATGAGGCAGGAACATTGGAAATACTTGAGGAGAAGAGCCTTGGTAGAAAACCGGGTGTTGGGCTTATGGTGTGCGTGTCCGTTGGCATGCCCATTCTTCTCCTTAGCATCACCGTTTGAAACGGATATGAGTTGGTTGTCTGGTTTTGGTTCCAGGCCGACGATTTGTCTGAAAGTCTGGCCCGGCTTTCTCCGTATATAGAGATACGAAAGGGCAGATATGGAGCTGAGGATGCTCTGACACGTAGAGAGCACGATGGGGGACTTGAACTTGTCAGATCCTGTGCCGTCTATTCTCTGGAAAGGAACGGATACTAGTGAAAATGAATTGTCATTCGATCTTCGGTTTCTCCAAAACATGGGGAGAGCACGTACGTCTCTCCTGAGCAATTGCCCAGATCTGAATTACATGATGAACACCTTCAATTCATGAGGGTGCAGGATAACATACCAGAAACATTGAGTAAACCCCAATGACGCATAGGGCTAAACTGGACGCGAAACGAAGTGTGAATGAGAGGGGTAATGGGTTTATTGGGCTGCATACCGAATAAATGACATCAAATAGATACTTGACCAGGTATAACCGGAATATGTAGAGGGTCAAAGAGTGTGCTGTCAACAGCGAGTGCAAGGAGTGGTCACCAGAAAGATATATCGTCTGGACAAGCTAGACGCCCACTACTTGAGCACTTTGATCGGTCGACGTGGCGGCCCACGTGGGGCCGAGGTTTCCCAGAATGGCAAGTGTTTCACCTTTGTGGCATTCCTCCAGCAGCCTGGCCTGGTCATTCAAGTTGAGCTGCTCACAAACTACGATCAAGGCTCGCAAGTCGCATGATACTTGGTGAAAGTGCTTGGATTCTACAAGGATACGAATTATCTGACAGTACAAGCTGGACTGAATGTCGACTCAACTTGTCGACTTGCCCCCATCAGGGCAATTTATCCAATCCGTGAGGTCTTCATCTCGATCTCTGCGGGAAAAATCTGGAATAACGGTATGACACCTTCTACTTGTCTTCGGTCGGCAAGACACACTTGTGCCTGTCATTTATCGAGCGTTTATACCACAAACGCTGTCCCTCTCTCTCTGGACATTCATCGAACGCGATGCAAACTCTGACACTGCTACTAGATCAGTCAAACATCGATTCACCGTCTTCTATTCTCGGAATCGTTTACCAAAACCTACTCCAGGCTTCGTCTGGCTCATGGCATGCAACTACCACTCAAGTTTCCTTCTGTTCTTTCCGAGCTGAACGTCCTATGCATCCTCTCGTTGCTCAATTTCGCATCTGGGTACAGGGTCCCGCTATATAATGCTGTCGGGCGTGGAGCCTTCAATACTATTCGCGTCCTGGTTTTTTCGATGTATATTTCGTCGGACGTCGAGGGAGATTATCTGTCCGCGGTTGGGATGAAAGAGGTCGAGGCAGGAAAGATCGCAGAGCTGCTGGGAGTTGCAGACAAGATCCACCAGGAGAAAGAACACAAATTAATCCCGGGAGTCTTGGTTGGCGAACTTGGTGGACCTATCTGGGAATTGGTGCAATTGATCACCAATGTGTTGAACGAAACTGGTGAGGTTCTTGTGAAAGGCGGATACCCGAACCTTGGCGCTTTCGTCGCCGAAGCGTTGAAAGAAAGTGAAAAGGTAAAGCATACGCCCGAGGAGGGAGGAAACCCTCAGTGCGACTTCATCCTGGAAAGGGTAGGTGCCTTGCACGCCTTCTACCGACAAAGTCATGAACTCAATTTCGTCTCAGTTGGTTCGCGCCATACCTGCATTTCGCGATGCCGCAGTGATAGATGGAACCCGTAAGTGGACCTCCGACTTCTATGAAGTAGATCTGACTTCAAGTACAGCCGTATACTGCTTCAAGAAGGCTTTGCTCACAATTCATGCCATCGCTTTACGATTCGGCACTCAGGACCCACCACCTTTCTTCATCCCGAATACGACGAACCTACCTGTCTTCTCGGACAACGTCCTCCCATCCATGCTCGTTCACCTCAGCGTCATCGACTTGTCAACTTCAGTACCTTCTCTTCATCTTCGTGACCTATTCCCAAATGCGGAGAAACGAGAAACCCTCACAGAACTTCTCTCCGCTTCTCCACACGAGCAAAGCAAGGATCAAAGCCTGAAAACGTCTCCCAAGGAGGGTCCAATCCTAACAACAGAGCAGGCATTCATTCTACGAGCCTCCGCCATCGATGCGTGCGAGTTGATTGTGGACGCTGCAAAGAGTTGGCCGACCGAGATGCTTGCGGATCGGGAAGACATCGGGTGGATCAAGGACATTACTTTGCCAGAGATCGATGCATGGATTTGGGCTGTTGCAAAAGATCGTGCGGATTACAGGGCTTTAGAGAGGTTTGCTCTCAGAGCGACTCCTTACTTTTAATCCACGAGTTGCACCCACCAAGACGAATGATAACTGGTCACTGTCAGCTACAGTTGTTGAAATCACTCCCCAATTGATGAGATTGATGGAGTGTAATACACGTAGTCTCGTCAATGCGAGATAGGATTTATATCCCGCCCTTAACCGCGTGATGCCCCGAATCTCGAACTCAACTTCGAATCCGATCCCTGTGCTACATTTCGTAGACCATATATTTCTGCATGATATCGCACCCGCAGCTACGAGAACTTGAATCGTGCTAGTGTGACCGGAATGACTAGCCTACTAGTACTGGCCGAAATGAATGTATGGATAGCACGGAAGCGGTTTATCAGAATAGAAAAATTTGGGAGTCCTGGAGATCTATTTTGCGATATATAGCTGCGATCCATGATTATTCGCCGGTTTTACGACTACAGTATCCATTTTTAAATATTAAATGAACCTCTGCTGCCTGTGTACAAGTTCGGAGCCCTAGCACAAGCGCTGCGCTTGTACGCTGATCAAGGGGGGAGTGGCTTAACGTTCTCCACATCGCATCCAAAGCTGAGCGTCCCCAAAGAACGTATCTTGTATTCGCACCCATCCCTCTCTCACCTTCAATTTCTCTACTATGACTGCACCAACCTTCAAGTCTTTCATGGATGAAGGACGAGCCCTACTCGACGCCCGCATTGCGAAAATGGAAGAGTCTCTCCGCGCCTTGAAGCAAGAGCGAAACACGTATTGTCATGCAGTCCGTGTCCCTCCCGAGATTCTCACTCATATCTTCCTCGATGTCATTGACGACATATACGAGAGTAATGGGGAGCGAACCCAACAATTCTACCCACCGCACGTCTGCCGGTATTGGTACGAGGTTGCGTTGTGTAGCCAGGAATATTGGAGGTACCAGCCGCTGTACAGCGGTGGTGAACTCGGGCCCCCGGATCTGCTCGAACGTGCAAGAGGCAGACCCCTGCACCTATGGGGGAGGTTTTCAGCAAACGATCAATATTGGGACTCACCAGGTCGCGATTACATTCTCTCTCAAGCGGAATCGGTCAACATCTGTCTATATCACCATTTCGATACAGATGACGTTGATATACCTAGATTTATGAAGACCTTCTTGAAAGGTTGTGCACCTAATCTCAGGTCGTTGACGCTTTCTGCGGAGAGCGTGAATTGGGTCACGATCCCAGAGGACACCGCGGCATTTGGTGGCAACTTTCCCTGCCTTCGCTTCCTCTCCTTGGAGTGTGCTGAATGGTCATGGCGCACACCGATTTTCGTGAGCCCATTGACCCACCTCATCCTATTTGCAATAATACCCTGGGATGATGCATGCATCGAAACACTTCAACAACTCTCGTCACTGCGTTACCTGGATCTCGCAATTTTAACTGAACCAGATGGTGCAGACACCTCCTTCGAACCCCCGACTGATCCTCCTTCTGTCAAGTTGGAGAACCTTGAGGTTCTTCGATTGCATGGCGCAGTGCGTCTTTTGGGTGTCCTAGCTCTCGAGCTTAACATCCCATTATCCGCATCGATATCCTTTACCGCAGATTATCCGGATGACGTTTTACACCGGGAACCCTTCGAACTCGAACCGCTCCTTTTGTGGCTCTCAAGACACCTCCAGAGACTCGATCAAGCTTCCATACCCGTTCATACCATGTACATCGACTCCGGGGGTGGAATAAACTCCAGTGGCACCCTTCGTTTTCATTACTCCCCAGATTCCATTATCGACCCTGTCAAACTTCCCAAAGCGGAGAGCGCTCTCCCTCATCTCGAAATCGAACTTTATCGCGAGTCTTATCGAGTCTTCTTCAATGCTATTCTGCCTATGATCATCCTCAAATTGCAGTTATCGACGGTTCAGGCACTCTGCCTTAATAACTTGAATGTTTTCCCCTTCGATAATGAAGCTGCTCTTCGCAGTCTAGCAGGCGTTCAAGCTCTTTGTTTTTCTGCCACAGGCACAATGAATATGCCCTCAGGCATCATATCCGCGACTCGGAGACATCAAGGGGTAATGCTCCTCCCTGCTCTCAAGACTGTTGTTTTACACAAGACAGATTTTGATCGAAAGTTTGAAGATGTGATATCATTTTTCGCAGAGCGCTCAAAAGGAGGTCATCCCGTTGAGAAAGTCTACCTATCGCAGTGCAAACACGTACAGGAGGAATGCCTACAAACTCTACGTCAGCATGCTTCAACTGTTGAATGGGATGGGCTTGACTTGTCGAAAATTGGAAACGTCGACGGGTAGGAATTGTGGGACTGAAATCATCCTCGTAATACGAAGGTCATGAATTGGTCGCGTTTGCCTTCTTTCGCTAGCAATTGAACCAAGGAATGGAAAGTCTACTTGCATAGATTTGATGTATCCCTTATACATTTCACACTCATTCCATTGCAGTAGGATTTCTTATCGAATTGTCTTACCCTGTGCCATAGTGTCTTTATTCGGTAGCTGCCGAGTTAGCGAACTTCCAATCACAGTAACAGATTTTACGCTGCGAGCAATGAATGGCATCAGAAGACCGACCTCGCTGCTGGTACTAATCAGCCTGAGCCTATAGTTATATTGTGCCTCGAATCATACAATCCGACCGCATATGTCGGTAAGTCGTCTTCAGATACAAACCTCTTGGCAATTACGTATGGCCCATGCCCACAGTTCGATTCGGAGTTTCAATAGAGTGGCTGGGAGCTTCAACTTGAATCCGACATCCGTGAAGAACGTACCTTGTATTCACGATTGTGTCCTTTCATCTTCTGTTTTCCTTCTATGACGACACCAAACTACAAGTCTTATTTGGACGATGGACGAGCCCTGGTCGATGCCCGCATTGCCAAAATGGAAGAATCTCTGCGCACCCTGAGGGAAGAGCGAAACACATACTCTTGTGCTGTTCGTGTACCCCCCGAGATTCTGACTCATATCTTCCTCGATGTCATTTGTGATATATACGAGAGAGATGAGGAGGAGTCTATCCAACAATTTTACCCACCGCACGTTTGCCGGTATTGGTACGAGGTTGCTTCGCGTAGCCAACAATATTGGAGTTACCAACGGCTCGCTGATGGTGAGCTCATGCCATCGCACATAATCGAGCGTGCCGGAGGAAGACCCCTACACGTTTGGGGATATATGTCAAAATACAGTCCCTCATGCGATTTCATCCGCTCTCAAGCAGAATCAGTAAAAATATCCACCTATGGACATTCCATTCCGAAATCCCTAGAAGCTTTCTTCAGCGGCGCGGCGCCTAATCTCAAGTCATTGATGCTTTCCGCCCCTGATACGTTGATCACCACACCTAGTATTCCGAAGGACACCTTTGACGGCAATGTCCCCTGCCTTCGCTCTCTCACCTTGCATGATGTCCGATGGTGGTGGCTCTCACCAATTTTTGTGAGCTCATTAACCCACCTCACTTTAAGAGGGCCGATGCGCTGGGGTCTCACATGTATCCAAACACTTCAACAACTCCCATCTCTGAATTACCTGGATCTCACAGATACACGTGCACCAGAGGATAGAGGTACCCCTTTCGAACCCCCTTGGACTCATTCCCCCTCTGTCAAATTGGGGCGTCTCAAGGCTCTTCACCTGCAAGGCGAAGTATACGATTTGGGCATCCTCGCTCTCGAGCTCAGCATCCCATTGTCCGCCTTGATAACCTTTCACCCCACCTGCACATCAGGCCTCGCTGATGAACCCCAAGACCTCGAACCCCTCCTATCATGGCTCTCAAAGCACCTCCAATTACTCGATCGGGGTTCCACACCCGTTTACGCCATGCACCTCAAATATGAGGAGCAAGAAGATGCTATCATACTTCGTCTATACCATTCCCCAAACCCGAACATCGACCCCATTCAGCTTCCAAAGGCAGAGGACGCTCGTCCTGATCTCGAGGTTAAATTCTGTTACCCATACAACCGAACTACCTCCTCGAGGATATCATACATGTGATAACTTCCAAGTTGCAGCTCCCCTCGGTTACAGTACTTTATCTTGAATGCGTTCCTTCTTTCGATGCTGAAGCTGCCCTGTGCGGTCTGACAGGCGTAGAGACTCTTCATTTGTCTGGCGCCGTGGGCATTCTCAAACACCTCGTGTATCCGATATCTGACGGAAACGAGAATTCACATCTCTCCTCTACTGTCAAGACCATTGTACTACACCAGGCGAATCTCGATGCGGTATCTCAACCGGGTATATCACTTGTGACAGATCGCTCAAGGCGAGGTCATCCCGTGGAGAAAGTTTACCTATTGCAATGCAAGCGCGTCCGAGAGGAATACCTAGAAGGTTTACGTCGACATGTTTCGGTGGTTGAATGGGATGGACTTGGCCTGATGAAGGTGGGAAGGCCGCGATTACTTCCATGGATAGGAGCTGTGGGACGGAAGTCATAGCGCACAGACATGGACATGCAATTGGGGACATTTGTTTCCTCTCGTCACCAATTCAATCGAGGAGAGGAAGATCTACGTAGAAAGATGTGCCCATTGCTGATTATATACCTCACATTTCACCGAAGAGGTGTTAGTTCGTAGCCCTTTCTTGTGCGCCTCGTCACTGGCATCTTTGTTGGTTAGCCAGCTTCCAATCGAGCCACTATACGCTTTGGACAGCGTGTGATGGATCGTATAGAATCATTGCGATGACATCAAAAGACAGACGAGTGTTTGTGATCACAATGTTCGACCACAAACTCCATGGTAATTACGTACATGGTTGCTTGTGACAGTGGTGTTAAGTCTCAACGTTCAACGTTCGCATGTCCGAGCCACCTCACATTCCCCAAAGTATACACTTTGCATTTGCAACCGTCTCTCCTACCCTTCAATCTTCCTATGATGACAACGCCAAACTTCAAGTCTTACTGGGACGAGAAACGAGCCCTGCTCGATAGCCGCATTGAGATAATGGAAGAATCTCTCCGCGCCTTGAAGGAGGAGCGAAACACATGCTCATGTGCAATTCGAGTACCTCCCGAGATTCTCACTCATATCTTTCTCGATGTCATCACTGACATATACAAGCGTGGTTGGAAGCCAATAGGACAATTTCACCTTCCGCATGTTTGTCGGTATTGGTACGATGTTGCGCTGAAGAGCCAGGAATATTGGAGATACCAACCGCTTTACAACGGCGGTCGCCTCAGGCCGTTGCACCTAATGGATCGCGCAGAAGGGAGGCCCCTGTACCTAACGGGGACGTTATCTGTAGACTTCTCAGACTGGATTTCACCGAAATGCGACCACTTTCTCTCTCAAGCAGAATCAGTTGATATTCTTCTCTGTCACAACCACCCCTCCTCATCCTCATCCTCATTGTGGTCAGCACCAGATGATCCCAGTGTTCCCGAATACCTAGAAGATTTTTTGAAACGTGGTGCACCCAATCTCAAGTCGTTGACACTTTCTGCTGAAGATGTGTCCATTACCCCTAGAATCCCGGATGATGCCTTTGATGGCAATATTCCCTGCCTTCGCTTTCTCGCCCTGTTCAATGTTGAATGTTCATGGCTCACGTCAATTTTCGTGAGTTCCTTGACCCACCTCACCCTACAAGGACGGATATTCATGGACGATGCATGCATCCAAACGCTTCAACGACTCTCATCTCTGCGTCACCTGTATCTCGCGGATCTACTGTACCGAGATGGTTTACACATCCCTCCCTTCGAACCCCCAACTGCGCCCCCCTCGGTCAAGTTGGAGCATCTTGAGGTTCTTTGCGTGCGAGGCGAAGGATATCCCTTGGGTGTCCTAGCTCTCGAGCTTGACATCCCGCTATCTACATCAGTAATCCTTGTCCCGGAGTATCCAGAACGCCTCATGTTTGACCCTCCCCATGAATGCCTTGCCCTCGAATCTCTCCTTTCTTGGCTTCCAAAGCACCTCCAAAAACTCGATTTGGGTTCCATACCCCTGAACACCATGCACCTCGAGTCCAGGTTGGACTGGGACTTGAAGCACAATCGTGACACCGGTGTACTTCGTCTTTATCACTCCCCAGATTCGATTGTCGACCCTGTCCAACTTGGCGACCGCCTCCCAAAGGCGGAGTGCGCTCGATATCTGGAGGTTCGATTTTATCTTCAGGGTCGATGTTTCCCGCTCCATGTCATTTTACCTGTGATTATCCCCAAGTTGCAGCTGTCTACAGTTCAAGTACTATATCTTGACGATATCTACTGCCTCAATGTTGAAACTGCTCTGGGCAGTCTAACAGGTGTCCACACTCTCTGTTTATCTGGTGGAGAATCGACAGACGTACTTCAAAACCTCATACCTACAAAACCTCGAAGGGAGGCACTTCTCCCTGCTCTCAAGACTCTCATTCTACACAAGATAGGGCTCGATGGACGGTTTACGCATGCATTATCATTTGTAGCAGATCGCTCAGAACAATATCCTGTGGAGAAAGTCTACCTATCGCAATGCGAGCACGTTCGGGAGGAATACTTAGAAAGTTTACGTCAGCACGTTTCAACGGTTGAATGGGATGGACTTGACCAGGAGTGTTATGGGGGAACACTTCGATTACGCCCGGGGATAAGAGTTATGGGGCGAAGGTCATAACACGAGAAGATGGAGACCAGGGATTGGGTGCATTCATCTTCCTGCGTCAACCATAGTCGAGGAAAGGTCCGTAAAGAGTGATGTACCTCTTGCACTTCGCATATTCCCTATTCCATCCGAGAGTGATTTGTTGCCTAGTATTCGAATGGACTTCTGTATGCGCCTCGTTAACATGTTCCCGTTTAGCCGATTGTTCTTCTCAGAATAATTCGACACCCGTGTCTGGAACCAAAGGCATAGCCTTGCCCAATTTCATCTGAGTAGCTTGAATGAAGCCTTCCTTCGCCTCGAGAACGAGTTCCTTCTCTCGGAGCTGCGAGATATCCACACCGAGTCGCGTTGAGCTCACCAGCTTCAGCAAAGTGTGGAGCAGCGTCAGACTTGGCGAGCTTCTTCAGAAGCTTGAAGAGAAGCAGTCTTCTGAAAGACAATCAACTTGAAGTGAGAGCAAGCTCTGTCGAAGGTTTGTCCATCTCCGCCTCGAGCTCCCCAATCCTATCCTCATACTCCAGAGCACTCCTCGCCTTTTACGCCTCGGGAACCCCGATCCGAGTAGAGAGAGATGCGAATTCAGCTTGAGAAGTAGTCAGCGGACCACTCAGACTGTAGACGCGTTCCTCTCGCTCGACAAATTTCTTTTTGTAGAGTTCG
Source organism: Meripilus lineatus (assembly GCA_027627245.1). Classification (NCBI taxonomy): domain Eukaryota; kingdom Fungi; phylum Basidiomycota; class Agaricomycetes; order Polyporales; family Meripilaceae; genus Meripilus; species Meripilus lineatus. The sequence continues at coordinate 98,984 of JANAWD010000017.1, read as the reverse complement.
GCCATCATCCGGTTGAGCTCGAGATTGGAGGCCATGCCGATGTTAAGAGTGTTGTGATTCTGGCGGAGGAGTTCTATCATGCGCAGGGTAAGTGACTGGGAAATTTTGATTTCTTTGATAGTTTATTGCTCTCGTAAAAGAGTGTGTCAAAGTACAATGTGCGTCGTGGTCGCGGAGAGGTGAATGTCTGAGGCCGATATCACCAAATCAAGCCGTCGCTTGCTTATCTAATCTCCAGATCCTCGCCACTCCTCCTTCAAGGCTTCAACACGATTCTGCTTCGAGGATATTACAGCTCACAACTCCAGTACGATTCATTAAAAAACTCCAATGGTTGAACCTACTGTTACCCCCCTTCAAGCACAAGCACAAATCGATCTTCGCATCACCAAGCTCTTCGAAACCATACGCGCGTTGAAAGAGGAACGCAACACCCATTCAATCGCAGTCCGGCTTCCCCCAGAGATTCTTACACACATTTTCCTCTATGTCGTGCACCGGATTTACGAATCTCGCTCTCTCCCTCTGGAACAACTCTCTATCCCGCATGTTTGTCGATATTGGCGTACAGTCGCGATTCGTTCACAGGAATTCTGGCAATTCCAACCTATAGGACAAAATGGCCTCCTCTGGCCCCCCGAGATGATAGAGCGAGCAGGGGGAAGACCTCCATATATTTGGGGAAGAGTCGGTGACGGGGATCTCAGTTGGAGCCCTTCAGTGTTTCCTCCTCTCGCTCGAGCTGTTTCTTCTGCCAGAGCGTTGCACATCGAGATGAGCACTGAAATGACCACAGCCACTGGTATTAACTTCTTGGAATCCTTCCCAGTCGTATCATTACCCAACCTTGAGTCCCTTACTCTCTATTCCGAGGACTCTGTCTATCCGATCATCATCTCAACCAAGTTTCTACCAGACGGTGCGCCGAACTTGAAAAAGCTCGTGATAGACAACTTCGATTGGGAATGGGACTCCATCTCTTCGCTCCTCCCATCATCTTTGACCTCCCTTGTTCTCCACGGTCATGCGCGGTGGGACGAAGACTGTGTCGAGGCACTCCAACGACTAACGTCTTTGCAATACTTGGAGATCACGGACACCAGAGAGCCCCAATATCATGGTGACCCTGGTTCACGACTACCACGACAATCACCTACCATCAAAATGCCTCATCTACGCGATCTGTATCTTCAGGGAGACCCACTCTACATTGTCAACCTTATTCTCGAATTCGACATCCCATTATCCACGTCCATTGATATCACTGCCCGGCATGCATCCCACGAGGTATCCGAAGATGAAGATTATCCCGAATTCAATCTTCTCTTCAAATGGATACACCTTCATTTCGAGAAACTGGACAAAGCCGGCATGCCAATGTCAGCTCTCAAAATCACAAACAGTCGACTCGACGAAGAAAACGTCGTCGGTCTCTATTTTTTCAACTCCCCAAATCCCTTTCCCGACTCGCCTTGCTCATCTACAAATGCAAAACCCGTGTTGGAGATTACATTTACGAAGTATTATGCCAGCCGTGAGAAGCAATGGGTCGCAAGTTATTTCGAAGCTGCCTTTTGGAGAATCATGCCTCACCTTCCACTACGTAATATCAGACTCCTTGATCTTTATGGTCTCCCTGTCATGGAATGCCCTCAGATCGCATTCAGTGGCCTGACCGGTGTCAAGACACTCTGGATCTACAGCGATGAGGCCCTTTCACTGCTATATGCCCTCATACCCCGCTCGAAGACAAAAGGTTTCGATAGTTCTGATGAAGATGACGATAGTGACGTATCTGACGACGAGATACCCCTCCCTGCACTCGAATCCTTATTTCTCCCAAATCCGTTTTTCAGTGAACGGACGACCCGAATTTTGGACTTTGTCGTCCACCGCACAAAATGCCGGCGTCCGATAACGAAGCTTTCGTTGGCGAACCGTCAGTGCGTCCCGGATGCTTTGTTGAAGGATTTGTGCGAGCGAGTACCCGTCGTCAGATTTGACACCGATGAGAAAGAGGGTACAGCGTGAGCGTCGTGGGATGACGAGTTGCGATTGGGGTGCTGGAGTCGATTAGATCAGACCTTGGGGTGTTTCTTTTGGGTCGACGTCTCTCGCAGTATCCTCCCCCTTTGACGAACATTTCCCTTGCTTTTGTCAGTAGTATATAGTAGGGTGACCCAGACACCGTAGCCTGGACTCTATGCTCGAGAATTTAACCTTTCAAACCAAAGCTCCGAGATGCAAGGAGAGCAGGACCGGAGGAAGCGAATGATGGGTCCGTGTCAATTCCGAGCGATTTTCAAAACCTCGGCCAAATTGGGCGCTTAGGCTCGTCTTTTTGCCCAGACTTGAAAACAAAGGGCACAAGAGCAAATGGTCAGACGTTGGTCAGACACGAAGATTGCAAACCTGGAATCGTCAGAGAGTGCATATCGACACTCTGGTCTTTGTGAGGTCACCACGCTCGAAATTTGCCGTAACAACGCCGTACCAACACCAGAATTGATCTAGATTGGCCCACACTTGGCCGTCTGCAACCATCGGGACAATCCTCCTTGTGGTTTGTCGAGAATCATATCTCTGCTTCCGGATCGATACATACCACCGCCTTCACCCCCAAATTGCGTTCCGACTATCAGAAACCCCGCCTTGTCTTCGACGTGTTTGAGAAAAGATGCCCGTTTCGTGGGCTCTGCCGGCTTCTCCTCCCTCAATTGCTAACGCGGGCCCTGCCTAGGGATTGCCTAGAGGCACACACGTGTGAGCTCGATGAAATCTCGGAGGTGGATCCCACCTATGCAGTCTAATTCCAACTGGGTATATAATACCATCACCTCCCCGAGGATAACACCTGTTCCCGCCATACTCGTTATCAAGCTCCCGAAACCTTAAGACCTTAAAGTCCGCAGCTTGTCAGGTAAAGTCAACAGTCTACTCAACGGAATGGCAATCACCATCTGGGTGTTATCCTCAGGCTACTACTATCTCGACGTCCTATGAACGTCTATTCGTTGAAATCCAAGTATCCCATCCCCAAGACCCATTCGGTTGGAGAGTGGCTCAATCATGGTGCGCTCGCACGCACTAGTATTGACCAAGAGCTCTCCTCCTTATCCGAAGTCGCTCGTACCTACAGGGAGAGAAGAAACGCATTCGCACCTGTAGGATGCCTCCCCATCGAAGTCTTCCAGAGGATTCTCGTCCAATACGCGCAAAGTTCGGGTCGCCGCCATAGTCGTAGTACCCAACGGAGATTGATGCGCACGACATGGATATGCCGCTTCTGGCGTTCTGTCGCCCTAGGGTGCCCCGAATACTGGAGTTCCCTTCCCCTTGACAATACGTCTTGGCTTTCGACAGCAGTCGAACGTTCAGGCCACACGTTGCTGAGCTCGTGGGTGAGGCCACAGTGCGTACTTGATTTCAAGGAGTTGCGAAATCAAGTGCATCAGATTCTCCCTCGCCTCGAGTCCCTCTGTGTTTGCTCCTCCGGGCATTTGGACCTTGACAAATTCCTTCAAATCACCGACGCACCGGCGCCTCGGCTCACTTCTCTCTCATTTGAGAAACATTATCGACATCCTCTCCCCAACAACATCTTCCTCGGTCAAACCCCACAACTTCGTCATTTGGATTTGGGTGATTGTGCGTGGAAGTGGGATTCTCCACTTCTCCGTTCTGGTTTGACGCACCTCTCATTGAGCGGATTCGTCGACCCATTAGAAGACGATGTTTGGGATGCGCTCGAGAGGATGCCCTTCCTCCAAGTGCTTCATCTGGGCATTACAAACGACCGCAGGGAAAACGCCAATCACAACTACGTGAATCCCCCCGCATCTCACAGAACCCTTACCCTGCCTCACCTTCGCGAGCTTTCGTTGTCAGCTGACACATTCGTCTGTTGTCTATTCCTAAGCAAGCTCTCGGCCCCTTCAATGGTGAACATCCAACTTGCCTGTCAATACAGACGACTACGGGACGGCTTCCCGCAGAAGGCCACACGGTGGGGTGTGGAGAATTATGCAGTCGGACCAGAATTCGATTCTATACTCTCCTGGATCGAGGGTGCACGTCGACGCAACCATGTGTGCAAGGGTACCCCAAACCCTGGGGTTGCTGATCCATCCACAACTGATGCCGACGAACATCAATCCACTCAATCCCGTCCTTCCGCCGCCTGCACCTGCTTCAACTTCTGGCCTCCCAGTCCAGTGCATGACTGTACGACCTTCCACACGCGACTCACCATGGAATCTCAATTAGACTTCCCACGAATCGACATGAACCATCTTTCGGGGAAGATGCTCCTATGCTCTCCATTCTCGGAAGCGCAGACGCTGTCGATAGACGGTTGTCGTGCGGAACAAGCCAAAGTCCATGTCGATTTGCACGACACGGAAGATCTTCGTGTTTCCAGGCGTTGCGGTCTAGTCGATTCTCGAAGGTCTAAACGTCCCTACCAAGTCGAGCGCCCCTGACGTTGATGATCAAACGACCACCCGAACCCTTCCATCCCTACGAACCCTTGTCTTCTGTTCCCTGCCAGTGAAACCATTACATCCTGAGGACAAACCCGCTCTGAACGTTCTCCTCCCCCAAGCACTCGCCGCTCGGAAACAGTCAGGCCTCCCAATAGAACGGATCGTTCTCAAGTCGTGTCGCCGCATACCTCCATCGTGGATCCGTGAAATCGAGGCTATTGGGACTGCGGTACAGCTGATGGGACAGAACACAGTTGAAGACGTCTAGGAAACCCAACGGAACACGTCTATTCACTCAAGTGATCACTTGTTCCCCAGGGTATTTTCGTGTACCTCAGGTCCCGCGGACCCGGTTCACACCTTGTTGACCTCACCAATACGTTCCCCCGCATACATGCGCGTGCGCTGGGCCGCACAATCTTCACGACCCCCACTTCAATCTCTTTCCGAACTTCTCTTCTTTTCCGTCCTCCCGCTACCCCACTTCGAGTCTGTTTTTTTCTTTTTCTTTTACGCAATAGACCCCTAGACTATCCCTTTTGGTTCTAAATTTACCACCAGCTGATGGAGGACGATTAAACTGATTCTGCGTTTCCCTCTTCCAATCTATTATGCCGAACCACGAAATCAACGAAACTCCAATTATAGATTCTCCCCTCTCCTCTCAATGAACTCGCTTTGTCATTCGTGTTTGTACGCTTGCTTGCTACTAGGTAATCCAATATATCCCTCACAAACCACCCAAGAATCTCTCATACCCACGAACGATATAGATTAGTACCCATCCACCCTATCCCTTAATGTATCCCTTTTTCCTTTCCTCGAGTTCTTCCCTTCCACTCCTCTCCTCTTTTTTTTCTTCTTTTCTTAATGTTCTCTCGCTGTGAAGGGACCGGTCGATATGTAAATGAATTTGTTGTAGCTAGCAGTAAATGACATCGCAACCAGCGCTTTTGGACCGTTCGATGAAACAAGAGCAAGAAGAAAAAGACTAATTGAAGGAAGGCTCGAAAGGAAGAGGATTGAATGGCCCTTTGAGAAAAAAATATGTATTGAGAAGAGAGGGGAGTGGGAAAGAAAAGCGGTAGGAGGTTTACACTACAATACTTTGCCAGAGCCACGAACATGAAACGAAGAAAGAATTCGAAGAGAAACCAAGTGGAAGAAAACCGAAACATTCAAATAGTTGGAATGATAAATAAGTAATTACGATGTTGAGAGGGAGGATTTATTTATTGGATGATTGAAGAGAGAAAATTGGATCCGGAGAGAAGGAGAAACGAACGAAAGAGACAACTAAGAAAAGAAGGATGAGATAGATAAAATAGAAGTGTAATTAGGTGATTCCGAACCCTTGAAACAAAAAAGCGCAAAAAAGCAAAAAGGAAGATGATGATGTAAAGTCGTTCCAAGGGGTATATGCGGGTCCTAAAACCCAACCCAATCATTGCAACAAGACAACAAACTTCAAGAAGAAGGCAAAAACGAATCAAAGCTTTCGGCAAAGCAGGCGCAACGTATTGTGAATTGAGATTCGAACGCGTGTTGACGCCGTTGAAGAGAGAACGGGCAGTCATCGAGAGATGCACGTTGATCGAGGCTTGATAAAGCTTTGAGAGAACAAGAAGAACGTTCGGACAACCCAGTCTGTCGAGAAAAACACGCAAAGGGGGGAGAAAAGAGGTCAGGAACCGGCATAAAGGTCATGGATTTGTCTGGCAAATAATCACCCACCCCATAAATACAAGTTTGAGACAAACGGGGCAAAAAGAAAGCATCAAAAAAGAGGGCAAAAAAGCAGCAAACGAAGAAACACAGGAATGATTCTCTCTCCCAACGCCCAACGACGCACAGAAACAAGCAGATTGGCGATTTGTTACGGTTTGCTTTTTCGTTTCTTCCAGAACGCAAGAACAACGATTGTGAACGAGTGGGGGGAGGTACCAAGAAGCGAAAAGGGAACGATGAAAAGGATACTTGTTGTTGAACAAGGAATACGTAGAACGAGGTCCCAAGGAGAACAAAAGTTATAAAAACCGGTATGATATAATTCATGGATGGTGAGAGATCGAGAGGAGTCGAGGGAGAGATTGAGAATATGATGAGGGATGATTGTGAGAGAATTCTTGATTCCGAGTCTTTGGAGACCAAGAAAGACGTGGGTTATTCGTTCGTTCTTGAAGTGTTTTCGTTGCTTCATGACAACTTGACGAGATGGTCTCGAAATGAATGAGTGCGTGAATGAGCGACCACGGACTCCTCCCTCTCTTCCCTACCCATCAACGAACTATAGAATCCATACCAACCACTATCCACCCAACCGACCTTCCAAGAAAAACCACCCGCCAAAACCAGCCAGCGACCCAGACCTTCAACCACACAAACGAACCAAGGGGAGAGCAAAAAACGGAAGAACCGGATGAGGAGCCAAAGTACACAAAAGGATATCACTTCAAATCCACAACATCAACGAGCAAAAATGAAGCAAAACAAATGATGCACACGGAGGAAGGGGAAGGCGTCGGAGAAGACGCACATGGTGTCCATGGAAGTGGTTTACTCCCTTCACCAGTTCATCGTATTATCCCTCAAAACCGGCGTAGAGATCATACCCGCATTCACAGGTCTTCTCTCTCTCATTCCTTCCGAATAATGCCCATCCCCACTCCCTGCACTCCCACTCATTCCTGCTCCGCCTCCAGCCCCACTACTCCCCTCGAATCCTCTCAATGAATCCTCCGCATAATAGAAACTCCTCCTCCTCTGTCCACCCACTGAATCCCGATCGAAGTCTTGATTCTCCGGCCGCGAGCCGATATATGCGTTAGGATCGATAGGATCAGAAAGTCTCCGATGTGCCATCTCTCTCCTCTGTTTCACTGCCCGAATGACAAGGAACGCAAGAACAATCAAGGTGATCGCTCCCAGCGAGGTGACAACACCAATGATCACATCCTCTCTCGTCTTTGACGATGAAGACGATCCACTCGTGCCAGTGGTATCACTTGTCGATCCTCCACCGGTGGCGGTATTCGGTACAGCCTGAACAGGGAACGCAGCGTTGACATGCGTCGCGAGATCGGTGTAAGGAGGTCCTGCAGAAGTGTAGAACCTCGAGTTCTTAGACGTAAGTTGCTGCGCGAGATTATCGACTTGATCAGAGGGAATGTACGCCATAAACATCGTAAGCAACTGGTCGGCATCATTGACGCTTTGGTATCCAGTTGGTTCCCAGACTTGTAATGCGAACACTTTGACTTGGTCAGCTGTGAAAGGCAAAGATAAAATCGGGGAATTAATCCGCCATTTGACACGAAAAAAGACAGCAATTTCAACAATCAAGTGAAAGATGCCACACGTCAACGCGTTATGTCCGAGGAGAGATATGTCAGAAATGGCACAAGGTAGGGAAAGACATGATACGCACAGGAAATTTCCAGAGCCGAAGAAATCAACACGGGGGTATATGCCAAAATCTGAGACGCCGAGTTCGGGTTTTCGACAACGAATGTCCACCTCAACCCCGAATCGTACAAGATCGTGATCAATGTGAATCCCGACAAAGGATCCACTCCAGGTGTCACTCCTTCCTTTGGATAAATTCTGGCAGGGATACCAGCAGGAAGGGGAACAGCAGAAGGGCTTGCGGATGCTGCCACGCTTGAGAAAGAGACCGACGATGTGGGTTGATCCGGGTCAGAGAGCGAGATGCTGGGGGTACTGGAAGACGCGGAAGGCGCAACGATTAGACTACTGCCGGTAAGGAAAGTGAACTGCGAGTTGACAGAAGGTGCGCTTGAGGAGAGTGCATCCGATGTAGAGACCGTAGATAACGAATCGAAGGAGCTGATGGACGACGGTACCCCACTAGGGAAAGATATGACCGTACTACTGCCCGTGAGGCTCGTCGATGAGCTTTCATTATCGGGTAATGAAGTCGGTGCAGAAGTGATAGACCCAGACGAGCTTTCGGAGCTCGGCGTGCTCGAAGGAGTTATACTATCCGACGCAGACGACGGTGGTGTAGTAATCGGATTTGAAGCACTGTCCGACGCAGAAGACGGTGGTGGTGTAGTAATCGAATTTGAAGCACTTGAGCTGTCCGAAACAGAAACGGGCGGTGTAGTCACGCTGACCGAATCGGATGATACGCTAATGGGACTTGAGCTCGAAGACACAGAAGATGGACTGGAAGTATCTGACGTTGGCGTCGCAGAAGGAGTTGAGCTCTCCGAGGTGGAGGAGGGTGTCGAACTCGGGCTACTCGTGTCAGGCGTTGACGACGGTGACGTAGTATCAGAAGACGACAACGGTGGAGGAGTAGAGCTCGGGGTACCAGAATCCGAAGACAATGAAGAGGGTGTCGAACTCGGAGACGTGGTGTCAGAGGTCGAAGAGCTCACAGGAGGGGGAGTGACCGATGGACTCGACGCACTTCCGGTATCCGACGAGACACTTGACGACGAGCCAGTCGGAGAGGATTCTGGAGGGCTGGTAGGTGAACTCGAGGGACTACTGGATGGAGAACTGGAAGGTGCACTCGAAGGCGTACTCGAGGGAACACTCGTGTCGCTGTTCGAAGGGGGAGTAGTCGGTTGCGACGCCGACGAATCCGTCGAACTCGCAGTCGAACTCTGAGAGCTTGAATCACTCGCAGAGGACGGAGGAGGTGTCGATGACGGACCATCTGTACTTCCAGAAGATGAACCCGAGGAGCTCGAGGGAGGAGGTGTGGATACTGGATCAGTAGCGCTCGACGTAGCCGACGACGAGACAGCGCTTGACGGAGCAGACGACGAGCCAGAGTCCGTTGACCCGCTCGTCGGTGTGGACGAAGGAGGATCCGACGCCGTTGAGCTTACAGCAGTTGAAGATCCAGACGAAGGATCAGGTGTTGACACCGCATCGCTAGGAGCACTCGAAACTGCTGAAGAAGGATCTGCTGGTGGTGAGAATATCGACGAAAGAATAGATGAGAGTGGATCTGATGCTGAGGTCGGTGATGGCGTACTGGATGGTGTCGAAGATGCCGACTCTGAAGGTGCTGATGACGAAGGGTCAGTAGAAGCCGAAGAAGACCCAGAACTCGACGCGCTCGTGCCGGGGTCACTAGAGGACGGCGTATCAGGCTCTGTTGACCTGCTGCTCAATGGGGAGGATGAAGCAGGCGGGTCTGAAGAGCTGGGGTCTGATGACTTGGGAGGTTCACTGCTCAAAACCGGGTCGGAAGACTTTGGCGGATCCGAGGGAGAAGGAGAAGAAGAGGGTGGTGTGGAAGAGATTGGGTCTGACGTCTTGGGAGGGTCATTGCTCGAAACCGGGTCGGAAGACTTTGGTGGATCCGAACTTGATGGTGATGAGGAGGGAGGGTCGGATTCGGTGGGTTTCGTTGAAGAAGGTGATGACTCCGGAGTTGATGAGGCCGGTTTCTCTGTGGAGCTGGGTGGAACTACAGCAGTGGGAGGGGGATCTGTGCACAAAATGATGCTTATCGTCAGTATATTCTTCTCGCAAAGCAAAGATCTCCAAGGAAGAAACAAGCAAAGCGCAGCGCAGATCGACGATAGGTATAATAAGCGCCCATATGTCTACGGCGGAAATGACGAGCGAGATGGAAGAATTTGAAAGGTCAAAAGGGTATTCGAGTTTCCCGAATGGCCATGGGCAAGGAACGCAAAACACGAGAGGGTTCGCGTGTGGTCCGCATCATCACCCGCTAAGACGCCGAGGCGCGCATTGGAAGGGCGTGGCGAAGGGGTAATGTGCCCTTGTGAAGAGGATGCACATGGCGGTATGGCAAAAGTTATGATTAGATGGTCGTCATCCCTACAAGAAAAACCGGAGTGGTTCGTTCTGCATCTCGTCTTGGATGAAGTTGCGGTTGTTCGAGGAAGGGAAGTAGGCCGGTGATTTTACACCGGCGATCGACCGTTGGCCAGGTAGGGACGCCGACCGTAAAAGAAGAAAAAATATGGGCGATAGAGGAGAGAGGGCTCACCAGAGCTCGAAGAACCACCACCTTCCTGTCTAATGAACAATCCGTCGTTGAAGTGGTATAACTCTGCCCGTCTGAGTTCGAGGGCCCTGCGTGCGTTTACTGGTTCTAGGGAAGACTGGGCGGTAGCAACGAAGAAGCCATTGAAGAGAACAGCGTAAGAGACCGAGAATAAAAGATAGCTTGCGGGAAAGCGCATTGCGAAAGGGTGAGTATTGTGGTCGCGAGGACCGGGGGGTACGTGGAATCTGTTTGTTTCTGACTAGGGCGGTACTTTTTACTTTCGAGGTGAATGTTCAGCCAGCCCGAGAGACACGAAGCAGGAAAAGAGCGTGAAGCTGAGCGAAGAGGACAGCTTTGGAGTAGAGATTATGTATAGATGATGAGGGTTGTGATGAGCAAAGAGGACAAGTCCTGCTCGGGACGTGGCGGTGGATGGGGATGAGAAGGAGGGATGGCGGGTAGGGAGAGGGCCAGAAGAGGGTGGGAAGGAGGACAGTTTGTCAAGATTGATCTCGTTCGCTGATGCCTTGTATTTATTTTCCCTTGCAGGTCCAACCCATCATTTCTCCTTTTTGCCGACCTTTCTCCCCCGTCTATTCTCGTATCGATACTTCTTCCATCCTTCATGCATTCCATGTAGACCCCCTTGGTTGCCCTGGTCGATAGAGCGACGATGGCGAGTCTGTTCTGTTAATGAGATTCGCGCTGTTGCCAACGAAAGATACGCCTTCCGACATGGATACGCGCCAGACCAGATCCTCCATCCAGCCCGGCACATCTCCGGCCACCCCATTTTTTTCTTCCGCTTCACCTGCCATTTCGGGCACCGACAGGCCCAGATTGGGCATCTTCATCACCCCGGCCCTGATCGAAAGCGACGCCATCTCACCCGACGCGACAAGCATTCCGCTCTGCCATCAGCATCGTACGCCGCCTGTTTCACGATGAGTCTCTGCACATTTCGCATTGTTTCGGAACCCAGTTCCTCGCCATCTTTCCAACTTCTCAGGACGCGTCTTCTGCATCCATCCACAAGTCAACACAACTGATAGATCCATGCAAGGACCCTGCCAATGACGCCCAATATGACCCTTATAGTATCCGTTTCCTCTCTCCAAGTCCTTTGCAGCACACGCTCCTCGGACGCTCCGGTCAATCCGGTAGTACATGTCCGTCTCCTCTCACCGTGCGCCCATCTTTCAGGGGACATCCACAAAACACATATCCCCATCCTCAAACTCCTCCTCTTTATAACTAGCGCAGACGCACTCTTCTGCTAGGGTCTCTGGCTCCCATGCTTCCTACAGGGTCCTAGTCCGTAATCAAATCTTCAACCCATTTCGCCAACCTCACTTCTGATGCCATTCCCGCTGCAATTTCGTTTTCCAGTCCTCTCTGCGTGCCTCTCACGGGGCTCACGGTCCTCTACCCGTTCACGAGGTATCTCCTTCTGTGCCCGTAAAACCCATACCGCGCCAATAGCACATCATGAACCACTAACAGCCAAGGCCAGAATAAGGCACATCTTCGGATTCAATTGTTCATATCTACGGTTCAATCATCCCTCGGGCTCTCATCACAGCCTACCATGAAATCGGACATTGCTTACTCTATACTGGCACACTCCGTACCTGCTTGTGGAATCTCTTCGCCTCCTCATCACGTCCCTTCATTCATTCAACACCATATAATCAGGTTATCGATTCCATGGATGTCCCCGATTACACGAATACCCCCTGAGATCCCAACATCCCCTGCGAACTCACCCGTCATACCATTGGCCTTCCAAAACCCCACTTACACTTCCCCCCATCTCCGACTCTTCCATCTCGAAAGAAAATTAAACAAACACACACACCATCACCTCGTGGTCCTCTCAAAACCTGCCTTCCCTTCTTCCTTCACCCAGCCTCTGATTCCTCTGATTTCCATCCCACACCTCATGCTCATGTAAACAACTAAACGCCACACAGCCTCTTGTCTCAAATATATCTCATCTTCCATCACACCATAAAACAGGACCCTGCAAAGTCGCCAAACACGCTCAACTTAATGATATCGATGACTTACTCTACCAGTACCCTTGAAGCTCTCACAGACGGTAATATGCCAGAACTTCTCAATTAATACGCCCCCCATCCACATCACGGAATATCAGTTTATTTCCTTCTTGGTTCCAGTCCACGCAGCACCGTCAGAATAACTCGCTTCTTTCCCCGTATGTCCCTAGCCTTGACGCTCGGACAATCCTCAATGAATATCCGTATGGTATGGGGGATGCGCACACGCCAGGAGCGCTTTCAGCGGCACCAGTGATCATCAATCATCTCCTGGATCATCCCAGCCAAGACTCTAGTGCCCTGTCTGCGCTCCGATATAGTACACCAAATGAAGCACAGCATATTCCAAAATCATGATACGAGCACAATCTCGTGGATCCCAGAGGTATACCCTTCTGTATACGTACCCTATACTGGTAACTGTACAGCATACGTAGGTGGAACCCAATACCTCGCCTCATACAAAGCTTAACCTGTAAATGAATACGTATATACACATGGTTCATATCACGCTAAAGCACGTTTGGCGGATCGCTGCAAGACTCATGTTTCGAGTTCATATGTTTGTTTCGTTTCGTATCCTTAGAGGGGCATGTGGGTGATTTACCTACTCGCATACAGGATGTAAGAAAAAGGAAAAGAAATGAGAAAAAAATGCAATGTATGTGGAATGACAAAGCGACAGAATAAGGGAAGGAAGGGACATATGTATAAGATTCAGACCAGTACAACCTCGTCCTTAAAACCGACTATCAACCCACGGTGCTGCAGAAAAGGGTCTCCACCGCAGGCACAAAAACCCCTTCAACAAACCGAAACAACACACACGAGTCTCAAGCCCGAATATACCCACCCGCCTTTACCACCGTTTTTCTCGGGATCGAGGGAAAGCAAGGGGAGAAAGAAGATGGACGACAGACAGAGGCATGAGGGTCGCTGAAAACTTAGATGAATCCGATCTACAAACACAAAAATAAAACATATCGGTAAGCGTGAGCGTCATGTTTCAATTAAAAATGGGAGGGTCCAGAAAAGGGTTCCGCGGGTACGGAATGGGATGGGAAGGGGACGGAGTAATAGTGTGTTAGAGGTCAGCGCTGGAGGGGATCGTACCTTGTTGGCAACATCGAGCGCATCATGGTCAGAGGTTAGTCGGACGTATGCCTTTTTCTTTCCGTCGGGGCTGATATACGGAATATCACAACGATAAAGGGAGAAAAAGAATACAGTCAGTGCATGAAGACTTTGGTGTCGAACGGGAAGACATACCGAATGAGAGTGTTAACTCGTGCAGTGTCAACATCATACAGCTTCTTAACAGCCTCCTTGATCTGACGCTTATTCGCCTTGACATCAACAATGAACACGAGCGTGTTGTGCTCCTCAATCTTCTTCATCGCAGATTCCGTGTTCAAAGGCCTACAATCACATCAACCACCATTGTGCGTCCAGTCAAATTTCGTGATTTGAACATGTTGGGGTCACAACCAAGATCGCATCCGGAGCATTGGCAGATCGTCGATTTGGAGCCGGGAGTTATAGCAGGTAGATGCCGATGGTCAACAAAATCCACGGCGTAAAGACATAGCAAAAGGAACAAGGAGGATATCAGTCAGTAACTGTCACTACCACCCCACCAAAGATCCGGTGAAAAGATAAAGTAACTTACGAAACAATCGTCCTGAACTGATCCATCCTAGGCGCATGGGGGATAGACTTTCGTGGGTACTTGGGATCACGAGCAAGTCTCAAAGTCTTTGGTCTGCGGAAGGTCACAGACAGACGAGTCTTGCGCTTGCCATGCTGGTTTGTGCCTGCAAGTGCAGCTTTTTTCGCAGCCTTGGCCTTGGTGTCCTTTGCCGCAGATTGTTTTGCTATTCAAGGTCAAGGTCAAGACACAAATCCAGAGTGAGATGATAAAGACGTGAGTCGGATGAGGGAACGAACATTTGGGGGCGGCGGCCTTGGTCTTGGGTGTCTTCGTTGAGGCCATTGGTAGTCTTGTTCTGTAGGAGGGAAGAGTAAAAGATCAGCGAAAACCACTCTGTATCGTTCAAGTACCACAGCAAAGGCGAAATAATCTCCTGCCAGCAAGGTCAACCGATCCCGATCCGATGCACAGGATAGCACCCCAAACAACCAACGGATCCCATGGAGCAATCTCATCCCCCACCGTCACCACCACCCGTACACACAGAGGTGGCGGACCTCCATCCACATCCAAAGCCATCATCTCGCATCCACCTCCTCCCGCTCCTTTCTACCACCCAAAAGCCATGACAACGTTCCATTGGGACCTTGAAGGGCATAGATTCATCAAAATAACGGGGAATGTGCTCACCTTGAGGGATACTGGCCGTCGTTTGTGGTGTCGTTGACCTCTCTCCTGGCAATTTGGACGTGTCTTCGGGTGTCCCCGAAGTTGGGCGCTTATCAGGAGTTGCCCCGATTTGGCAATAGGTCTAGGCCTACTTGGCGGTTAGGTCAATGGTTCCTCGATGCAGAACATTTCACGAGTTGAACGTCTCATGCCGTACACCACAAGGTATCATCTTTGAGGGGAGGATAATAAACAGGTGTAATAATAATATGAACACGAACCCGTAGTGTATTCTATGCACAATCAGTACGACGCCAAACGAAACCAGAACGAAAGAAATTTAGAAAGCAAATCGAAAACGAAGTTTGTAGTAATAAAAGTCATTTCTATGTTTAACCAATCGTATCTCATTACCATTTGAGTTCATTCACGCCTTCAAGTTTGCGGCACCAGCCCCAAGTCCGAACATTCTCCCGATCTCGTCCTGAACGCCCTCTTGTGCCCCAACCATTTCGTGGCCTCCCCAGAAAGTCTCAACATACACAACCTGGCCGTACTTTCCATCGAATTCTTCTACCACGCCGAAGTTCTTGACTTCCCTGCGACGGACAAGGAGAGCGCGAGCTTCTTTCCGTTTGAGCACGGATTGCTTGTATTGTTCAAATTCGGCGGCTGATAGCGTTTCTCCTGGATAAGCTGGGAGCGAGGCGGATGGTGGGAGGAGAGGGTTGAGAAGGTTGTCGATGAGGGTGTGAGAGTGGGTATGAGGGATATCTTCGTCGCTTGATGCGTGTGCGATCAAGACTGGGACGTTCAAATCCTGAATAATGGAGAGGGTGTCGTATCGCTCGAGAATAAGCATCTTGATCAATTCTATACACCAACAAACGTTAGCAATGGGGATCAACCTAAGATTTGGGGATACTCACTTCGTCCCCATCCGAAGCTTTGCAGAGGCTGCAAAATCGGAACACCAAACAATGGATAGTCCTCCAACAATACCGCAAAGCTCGTGAACGGAGCAAGCAGAGCAATACCTCTCGGTTTAGAGCCTTCGAGTGCAAGTTTACGCCCCAACTTGCTTGCAACACCGGTACCAAGACTGTGTCCCAAAATCAAGATATCCTCCTGCTTCGCACCATGTTGCAAAAGCCATTTCCAACTCGTATATGCGTCGGTCTCGAGCCCAGTCTCGCTTGGCAATCCATGACTGTCTCCAAATCCTCGATAATCCACAACGAGAACGTTGGCGTCCAACCTGGTAGTAAATGTGGAGTAGTGGCGGATTCGGGAGGCTGTAGCTCGGGTTCCTGCTGTTCCGTGGAGGTACAAGATAGTTGGTTTGGAAGCAATTGCATCCTTGATAATCGCTACCGGAGAGAGATTGTTCGAGGGATATGCTGGAGAGACTTGATGCGTCTGGTAATAGGAATCCGAGAGGACAAACCAAGCTCCAAGGGTAATATTGTCAGGGGTATCATATCGAACATTCAAAGTCTTTCCGGCTATCGAGATGAGAGACAGTATTGGTTAGCATGCGTTCAGTGTATTGATGCAGGGTCATAAACGTAGAAAACGTGGAGACGATCGTTTCTAACCGGGTGATTGGAGTGATTGGACGTTCGGGAAGGGGTTGGATCTTCTCCCGAGCATGGAGGAAAATGGGTTCATTCGCCACGTAGGCGGCAGCGGGTGGTAAATGAATAGGAGGGGTAACTTACGAGCAAGACCATACTTCTCCGGCGTTGCGAAATCCGCAAACAAGGGCCACCGGAACACATACTGGTAAGAAGCACTATACCATACTGTCGTCAGTGTACCATTCGGTGCGGCGCAAGAAGCGAACAGCAACTCACTGCCGTTGTACCCAGGGTATCGAAAGAACAAAAATACCAAACGCATAGAATATTCCAAGAAGAAAGAAAAATCTATGTGCCCTCACAAGAAAATTAGAGTCTTTCGAAGCCATGGTGTACGTTGGACTTGGCCAGTGCTGAGACAGCGGTTGGGGGGAGGAATGGCGGGTTGAAAGGGGGTTGTTGTAACTTGTTTCGACGTGTCATGCCGACTTCATTTAACGAGCTGGCGGGTTGTTGCAAACGCGCGTCTGAGATCCCGCTCAGATCGGCCAGCGTCGTTGTCTGAGACCCTTATCGTTCGTCATCGGGCGAGCAGAACGACCGAGCACGTCTTTTCAGGACCAGCAGCCCTGCGATACTCTGAGCGGTATTTCATCCAATCCTCGAGCAAATACCTCAGCAAACACCAGAGTAAAATGGCGGTCTCGGATTTCGGATACTCGGGTTAGGGCTTGTTCCGCGGGCGGACCGACAAACAGCGAACCACCGAGTTCCTTTTTGGGACGGTTGTCCCTTCGCCGCCGCGACATACAGTACACCTCTCCACCATAACCACAACTCGCACGAAATCGACGTCACATTTTGTTAATCTTGTTACTACAACATTACACCATCCCATCAGCAAATGGAATTGGGGATTCTTACAGAGATTCCGCAACTGGCTGGACTCGGTCCTGGGGGGATGGGGTACGTGGACCATTCTGACCGACCCGCTGGGATTGACACGCTAACATCTCTACCGTAATCTTCTTCAGGATTTGTCAAAGTCCCAACCGAGGATAAATTCTCGAGCCTGCGGTATCTGTGTCACATATATATATATATACTGACAAAGGCAAAGGAAACGCTGTACGGGAACTTGGACAAGGCGCACAAGAAGAGACGATTCGAATACTAGGCAACAAATCCCACTCCGATGGAATGGGGAGTATGAAATGTACAAGGGGTACATCTTTCTATATAGACCTTTCCTCGATAATCATGGGCGAAAGACGAATGCACCCAATCCCCAGTTCCGCATCTTCTCCCGTCCCACAACTCCTATCCCCGAGCATTACAAAGGCTTTTCTTTCCTACAGGTCAAATTCATCCCATTCAACTGTTGAAACATGCTGAAGCATGGCTTGTAGGTATTCCTCCTCGACATACTCGCATTGCGACAGGTAGACTTTCTCCACAGGAGGACATCGTTTTGCTAGAAATGATAACACATGCGAAAACTCTTCTTCGAAGTCTGCCTCGCGCAGGACGAGAGTCCTGAGAGCAGGGAGAAGTGCCTCCCTTCGAGATCTTGTGGGTGCGAGGTTTTGAAGCATGTGTGTCAAGTCCTGACCGCGCAAACAAAGAGTTTGGACACCTATGAGACCGCCAAGAGCAGTCTCAACATCGAAGGGGTGGACATCGTCAAGATAGAGTACTTGAACTGTTGACAGCTGCAATTTTGGGATGGCCATGAGCAGAGTCTCTCGCTGATGGAGACAAAACTCAATCTTCAGATGAGAACGAGGGTACTCCGCCTTTGGAAGTTGGACAGGGTCGATGATTGAATCGGGGGAGTGGTGAAGACGAAGCACGCCGTTCTGGTCATCTCCGTCCGGGTTGAACCCGAATTCGATGTGCATGGTGTGAATAGGCGTGGAACCCTGATCGAGTTCTTCGAGGCGCCTCGAGAGCCAATAAATAAGAGGCTTGAGGTCAAGGCATTGATGGAGGGAGTTTCCCATGGGGTCCTCTGGACAAAGTGAAACAAGGGTGATCGATGCGGATAACGGGATGGTGAGCTCAAGAGCTAGGTCACCCAAAAGACTCCCTTCGCCTCGCACACGAAGGACCTCAAGATGCTCCAACTTAACGGAGGGGGGATCATTTGGGATTTCGAAAGGAGGGATGGGTGCACTGGTACCTGGGTGATCTTGATAGAGTAGAGTTGCAAGATCCAGGTAACGCAGAGATGGGAGTCGTTGAAGTGTTTGAGTGCATGTTTCATCGAAGTATAGTGGTCCTAGTAGGATGAGGTGGGTCAATGAACTCACAAAAATTGGTGTGAGCCATGAACATTCAACATGCTCCAAGGTAAGGGAACGAAGGCAGGGGAAGTTACTGCCAAAAGCTTCCTCCGGAATTATGACCCAATTGACCACGTCCGCAGAGAGCGTCAATGACTTGAGATTTGGGGCACCACCTTCGAAAAATGCCTGAAGGAACTGAGGAATGTCGATGTCGATTGGATCATCTGTATCTGACGAGAGAAAGTCGCTATCTAGAGTTACCTTGACGTATTCTGCTTGAGACAGAACCTGGTCGCGATCTTGCGAGACACAACACGCATATGATGAGTTGTCTGCTGGAAACCTCCCAAAGAGGTACAAAGGTCTCCCTTCTGCGCGTTCGATGAGATGCAGCGATCGGAGTTGACCACCTCGGTAAAGCGGTTGGTATCTCCAATATTTCTGGCTTCGCAACGCAACCCAGGGCCCTGCTTAATCGCTCCAGAGGTCTCGTCCCGAAATTTCGGGCATTTTGAGGGGAGCGCGGTCTCTGATTGGCTGGAAATTCGGGCATTCCTCCATGAGACCTCTGGAGCGATTAAGCGGGGGCCTCGCAACCCCGTACCAATACCGACAAACATGTGGTAGGTACAACTGTTGGATCGGCTTCCGACCACTCTCGTATATGTCATCCACGACATCGAGGAAGATCAGAGTTAGAACCTCTGGGGGTATACGAACAGCACAAGAGTATGTGTTTCGCTTTTCCCTCATGGCGCGCAGAGATTCCGAGTCTTCCGTTTTCGCAATGCGGGCGTCGACCAGGGCTCGTCCATCATCCAAATAGGACTTGAAGTTTCGTGTCGTCATGTTGGGAAAATTGAAGGTTAAGAAGAGACGGTCGTGAATGCGAGGTGCGTTCTTCGGAGGTGTTCAATTTTGAATGTGAGGTGGTTTGCATACACCAAGAGGATTCTATAATCAAGCTTCCAGCCACTCAAAGGAAACTCCGAGTTGTGTCACGCACGGTCCAGCGTGGACATGTACCGTATATAAATCTTTATGGTCAGGTTCATACCCAGCCTGTTCCTACCAGGTTCTGTACATGTCGCGACCGTGCTTGCGAGCGGATTGGGGACGAGTATAGCTTGAAAGCTTAAATTCTCGAGTACACAGTCCAGACAACGGTATCTAGGCCACTAATTATATTTGACAAAGGCAAAGAAAATGTTCGTCAAGGTGAAGGATACTGCGAGATACCTCGTCGACTGAAAGAAACACGCCAATGTCTGATCAAACCGACCCCAGCACCTCAATCGCAACTCGCCGTCCCACGACGCTCACGCTGCACCTTTCTTCTTATCGGTGTCAAATCTGACGACGGGTACTCGATCGTACAAGTCTTTCAACGAGTCATCCGGGACACATCGGCGATTTGCCAACGAAAGCTTCTGTATCGGAACCTGACATTTTGCGCGGTTGACGATAAAGGCTGAAATTTCGGTGAACCGTCCGCTGAAAAATGGACTGGGGAGAAATAGGTTTTTGAGCGCAGGGAGGGGTATCTCGTCGCCATCATCAGAATCCTCAGGTCTATTTGGCTGCGAGTGGGGCATGAGGGCAGTTAGCAGTGGAAGAGCCTCACGACCATATATGCGGAGTGTCTTGACACCGTGCAGACCACTGAATGCGATCCGAGGGCATTCCATGAGAGGAAGGCAATAAAGATAAAGGTACCCGATATGACGAAGCGGGAGGCAAGACATGATTCTCCAAAAGGCATCTTTGAAATAACGTGATGCCTGTTTCTTCTTCAGACTGGCATAGTACTTCGTGAATGAGATCTCCAACACAGGTTTCGCATTTTTAGGTGAGCGGGGCGAGTCGAAAAAGGGGTTTGGGGAGTTGAAGAAACAGAGGCCGACGACGTTTTTTTCGTCGCGCCTATTTTTTGTGATTTTGAGAGCTGTCATTGGTACGCCGGCTGCATCTAGGTCGTTGAAATGAAGGCGCATCCATTCAAAGAGAAGATTAAATTCGGGATAATCTTCATCTTCGGATACCTCCTGAGATGCATGTCGGGCAGTGATATCAATGGACGTGGATGATGGGATGTCGAATTCGAGAATAAGTTTGACAATGTAGAGTGGGTCTCCGTAAAGAAACAGGTCGCGTAGATGAGGCATTTTGATGGTAGGGGAGCGTTGTGGTAGTTCTGAACCGAGGTCTTCATGGTATCGGGGCTCACTGGTGTCCGTGATCTCCAAGTATTGCAAAGACGTTAGTCGTCGGAGCGCCTTGACACAGTCTTCGTCCCACTGCGCGTGACCACGTAAAATGAGGGAGGTCAAAGATGATGCAAAAAGCGAAGAGATGGAGTTCCATTTCCACTTGAAGTTGTCCATTACAAGCTTTTTCAAGTTCGGTGCACCGTTTTGCAGAAACTTGACTGACACAACAATTGGATAGGCATAGTCTCCGGTATAGAGAGTAAGGGACTCAAGGTTGGGTAATGATGTGACTGGGAATGACCCGAAGAAGGTATTGCCATTGGTTATGGTCGTTTGAGTGCTCATCTTGACGGACAACGCTCTGGCAGAATTAAGGGCTTGAGCGAGAGGGGGATACGCTGAAGGGCTCCAACCGACACCCTCGTCACCATATGTTGCCCAAATATATAGGGGTCTTCCTCCTGCTCGCTCCATCATCTCGGGGGGCCAGAGGAGACCTGTTTGCCCGATTGGTTGGAATTGCCAGTATTCCTGCGAATGAATAGCGACTGTACGCCAATATCGACAAACATGCGAGATGGAGAGTTGGTCGCAAGGATATGAGTGAGATTCGTAAATCTGGTGCATGACATGGAGGAAAATGTGTGTGAGAATCTCTGGGGGTACCTGGATTGCACTTGAATGAGTGTTGCGTTCTTCTCTGAGCGCGCGAATGGTCTCGAAGAGCTGGGTGATGCGAAGATCAATTTGTGCTTGCACTTTAAGGGGGTTGACAGTAGGTTCAACCATTGGAGTGTTGTATTGAATCGTGTTGGAATCGTGAGCTGTAATACAGGACCCTCGAAGTTGTAGAAGGAGTGGTGATTTGGAGTTGGAGGATCTGGAGATTAGCTCATCGATCAAGCAAGCGAAGGCTTGATTTGGGAGGTGATGTCGGCCTCGGACATCGGCCTCTCCACGACCACGACCACGACATCGACATCGTTCTTTGGCACTCTGTTTTATGAGAGCAATAAACCATCACAGTAACAATTTTTACTCCAAACGGACATGGTCCTCTTACGCAGATTCCGCAATCGAACTCTACAAGAAGAAACTTGTCGAGCAAGAGGAATGCGTTTACCGTATGAATGGTCAGCTTACTACAGTACCTCTCGGGCTGGATGCGCATTTTTCTCTACTCGGATTGGTGCTCTCGAGGAGGACAAGGCGAGGAGTTCCCGGGAGTATGAGGATAGGATTGGGGAGATCGAGGGGGAGATGGACGAATCTTCTGCACAACTTGCTCTCGCTCGGTTGGATGTGTCTCAGAGGACTGCTGCTCTTTAAGCTCTGGGGGACCTCGCTAAGGCCGATGCTGCTCGACATCTCGTCGAAACTGGTTAATTCCGCGACTGACTCTTCTCTACATTTGAGGAACTCAATGCTACTACAAACTCGCTCACTCTGTGCGAAAGAGGACGAATGCAACCAATACCCAAACTGCATCTTCTCGTGTTATGACCTTCGCCCCATAACTCTTTCCCCCGGGCGTAATTGAAGCGTTCCCCTATAACACTCCTTGTCGAGTCCATCCCATCCAACCGTTGAAACGTGCTGACGTAAACTTTCTAAGTATTCCTCCCGAACGTGCTCGCATTGCGATAGGTAGACTTTCTCCACAGGATATTGTTCTGAGCGATCTGCTACAAATGATAATGCATGCGTCAACCCTACATCGAGATCTGTCTTGTGCAGAACGAGATTCTTGAGAGCAGGGAGAAGTATTTCCCTTCGAGATTTTGTAGGTATGAGGTCTTGAAGCACCTTCGTCGACTTCCGACCAGACAAACAAAGAGTTTGGACACCTGTTAGGCCGCACAGAGCTGTTTCAACATCGAGGGAGGGGATTTTGTCAAGATATAGTACTTGAACTGTAGACAGCTGCAACTTGGGGATCATCACAGGTAAAACAACATGGAAAGGGAACTCGGAATACGAGAGACGAAAGTGGACCTCCAGACCAGAATGAGCATACCCTGCCTTTGGGAGTTGGGCAGGGTCGACAATCGAATCCGGGGATTGATAAAGACGAAGTATGCCTCTGTCAAAATGGTACACCAAGTCCCACCTGTACTCAAGGTGCATGGTATTCACAGGCGTGGGACCCAAATTGAGTTTCTGGAGGTGCGCTGGAATCCAAAAAAGAAGAGGTTCGAGGTCAAGGCATCCATGGGGAGGGCCAAGCAATAGGCGTTCTGAATATCGCGGGACAAGGGTTATCAATGTAGATAGCGGGATGTCAAGCTCGAGAGCTAGGACACCCAAGGGATACCCTTCGCCCCGTACACAAAGAACCTCAAGATGCNNNANNNNGANCGNGNNANNCGNNGGT